>JAJPCS010000069.1:8177706-8213828 GCA_021164005.1 Willisornis vidua nigrigula
ATGATGATGATGATGATGATGATGATGATGATGATGATGATGATGATTATAATAATATCCTGGGTTTTATTCCCTAAGAAAAAGGGTTGGGAGTTTTTTATCCTGTTATTCATTTTGCATTGTTTTATGAAAGCAAGGTAATTTTTGCAGCTGAAGAGCACTCATTTTAATACACATTGGATAGCTGTGTCAAACATAAATTACTCATTGTTCTAGTAAATATTTTTCTTTTGCTACCCACTGAGCATAATATAATCTGGTTTAACATCATATCCATCTACTAAATCCACATGGGTTTTCACAAGTAGCAGAAATTATCCAAAGGCTGAAGAGAGCTTTGCTCATTCATTCATGTTTATTTTCATTTGGTGTTACCTTTAAGGTTCTTTTCTCTATGTGACTGGGTAAGCATAGTAGCAATTCAGCTTTAAAATGTATCACCATAACATTTCTTACTTTCTGCCTTACTTATTACATTTAGGATCTTCAAAACTTGGACTGATTGGGTAAAGAAGGATGACTTTGGGCCTTTTCAAACCTGAATAGTAAAAAACTGTGATACCTTAGTAGATAAAATTTTATCAGTCCCATTTACTGTTGTAGTTAGGCCTCATTAGCATCACATATACACTCTGCCACCATGTGAATAAAAATCTCAGTTCTTCTTTACACAGACACAAAAATTCTCAAACAAGAAAAAAATTACCACAGTTGAGACTTTTAAAATATACCCACCATTGACTTGTGGAGCTGACAGCACTGCAGCTACCTTACAGCAGGAAAACAAGATCCAGTGTTGTTTAAAATAATAAAACATTACACCTGAAAAATGCTGTACAAGCATGTTTTCACAAAGTCTCTAGTTTAAGCACTCTCTAGGGAGAGGGGTAAAAAGATCCTCTGCATACTGTTTTAGATTCCTTTGAATCATTGCTGGTTCTAGAATTTGCGGAATATGTTGCATTCTTCATCTCACTGCTAAAGACAGAGTGCAATTATAGCAGTACCCCAGTCTTTGCTACCATATTGCAATGTAGCTTATTTCATACAGAAATTACATATTTTTTTTTTATTTTGTATGTTTCCATGCTCCTACTCACAGACCCTTTATATCCACCTCCAGGTCTACTTGCTATTATAACTTGATATTAGCCATCCACCACACCCTGTCTTCCCTTTCACATGTGTGAAATGGCTGCCTTTTCGTATACAAAAGGAGGCCTGTATGTATAAATTGTGCAAGCCAGTTTTTAGAGGATATACATTATTTACATTTACATTATGGAGACATTGGCAAATAAATGCCCAGCAGGAAATGTCAAAGAAATGCTGCTGAGTAATATAGGTGGCAATATCCTGGCACACTGACATAATGAAGGTGCTTTTCTGCTTATCCAATTCTGACCTGGGAAAACACAGCAAAGTGGGAGGAAGGAGTTTGATTTCTGAATTGGTTCGTGTTCTGTCATCCTACCAGGAGCAGCCAGCTGAAACACGTGCTTGTAATTTGAATGCTTATGAGAGATCACTGGGATTGAACACACAGGAACAACTAGAATGCACGACCATTACAACTATTCAGGTTTGTGTAGGATAGGGAACAGTACATCATTTCATCATTCCATGAGGTAACTTCCAAGCATAACATACATAGGTGTGAGTTAGAGGATGTGAAAATGTGACCACAGGTTTCCCAGGAAAGAGGGAGATTTAGAGTAATATTTGGGCAACCTTATGGCAATTTCCCTTTAGCAAAATGTAGATAATGAGGCAAAAACAGAGACTCCATACTGTTTCCTTCCACTCTTCTTCCCTTTAGTTCCCTGTATGATGATGGCAGCAGACAGAAATAGACTCTTGCTGAAGACAGATATTCCACCCAAACCAACCCTGTGCAATCTGGCTTATGGGTTCTCTTCACTACCCTGGGCAAGCAGCAGCCAACCCAGAGATGAGCATCTCAATCAATACCCTTTGTTCATCCTGCCAGAGATGCCAGGTGCCCAAATGCTAAGTATGCAAGTATGCCACATGTGCTGATCCATACTGTGTCCCAGACTGAGTCTCATAAGTCCTCAGCTCTGGCAAATTCACATTTCTTGAAGCAAGGCACTACATTTGAATTAAGTATGCAGATAAGATGTTTTATTTGCATAAAAGACAAGGTTTTAATTTTTTGTTTTGACCTGCATAATCACTGTGTTTACTTTCTCTTTGAAACATGGAGGGAAATTAAGCATCTCAGATACTATTCTAGTAATTTGGTAGTTGCTGACTTTTTAATTGTAATCACTTCTGTGGTACCAGAAAATGCCCTTTGTGATCAGTGATAACTCCCTTTATATTTGCTGTCAGCAAGTCAAAGTTCAGTTTTCACATTTAGTTATTTTATAGGAGGGTATCCAAGATCTGACTCCTGCATATAGCTTCAGACATACTGCCTTTCCTACACAGATTATTGAAATAAATTATAAAGGTTGTCAAATTACCCTACTGTAATGATCACCAAGTTTTTTTCTAATATATATGTGGACAGGTTTAATTAATGGTTTGGGATGGGTGTAGATGCACAAAAACTTTGCTTTCTGACTCCACAAACTGTGTTACAAAATTCTGGATCATAGACCTGATTGTCTCCTATTAGGAAAACTAGGAAGATCTTCCAAAAATCTCCCAAGTTCAGGAGAAAGATCATAATGTTTCATTTTTGCTATTCTTTCAGATGAGTTTCAACTGTGTGCTATTTAAATGTATGAGCCATAGTTTTCTGGGGAACGGGGGATTCTTCTCAGTAAAGGATAATTATTTCTCATACAATTCAGCTAGTCAGTGGCCCAGTGACTCCATGTGGCTCCCTTTTGTACCTTGTCTAGCCTACACACCTCTCAATCCTTTGTAACGAAAAATGCTTTGTGAATAGCTTTTAAGTTGTTCTTTGTTCATGTCGTTCCTACAAATAGACAGTATAGTCACTTATCCTTTTGAGACTGGACTCAGAAAGCAATGACCTGCTCAGTACTCTGGCAGTTTCAGGGGGGCATCAGTGTTCAAGGATGAGAGCACTTGGAGGAGGATTTTTCTTGGCTCTTGCTCAGGCTGGCACCTTGGTGACTGGAAATGGACTCTGTACAGTTACCTTTGGTTTACCAACTTTTGTTTTCACCTTCAGCTCTAAATTCTTTTCCATCATTATAGCAGACCAAAAAGATATTTGGATATATTCATTCTGACAGCAGAGAACAGTAAGTGGAGGTTTTAAAGTATGTTTTTATGGATTCTTATTCTGAACACCAATTCTTTATTCCATTTACAGTTTTTGCATTTATTGCTAGTTCATAACATACTGGTCATCACATCCTTTCAACAATTGTGTATAAGGAAGGAAAAATATTATTCATAAAAAAAAGTCTTGGGTATAATAGTCTTGATAATGGCCGTATTAAAGTGAGATAGTGTAACATAAAAAACTGTAGTGTGTGTAAAGAGGAGAAATCACTGTGAAAAACTGTGCACATTTCTTGTAAATGATCACTGAATACAATTCAATTGTAGTAAATTGTGATTATAACAACTATGTATATTATGCTTGCTGCAGGGTAACCTCCAGGTGTTCTTGAAACAGAAGCAATAGGAAGCAACTGTAGCAATTAGCAAACTAGATATTATAAATTTAATTACAGGAGATACTAAAATTGTAAAATATATAAAATGGGTAACTAGATTTTTCAAATGTAAATATGATCGTGACTGTGTTTTGCGGAATAAAAAACCCCTGTGTCCAGTGAGGTTATAGAGAGGTACATTTATTCCAGGCCCGGGTGCATGGGGGATAGCTCCTACAAAAACATGTGCACCTGGTTGAGTTAACAATAGGTTTATATGGAAGTAATTTATACATATTTATTTTGCTTTCATGCATAAACATTATTTTCTTAGAGAAGGCAGGGTTATTATAATGAGTCTCAGGAACTGATTTCCATTTTCTCTGCCCTGTACTGCTCCTTCTTGAGCTTGCGCTGCTCCTCTTGGTAATTCAGGGCAAGGGTCTCTGGTGGTCTTTGAGGATGAAGTAAGGCATCTTCCTCCTGTGAACTTTTTACCTTTTGCTCAAAACTGGTTTAAATCAGTCTTGTTGGCAACTGTAGCTGGTCTAATTGGACTTATCTTTTTCTTTTGACATGTTTTCCGACTTATCACGGGGAATCCTGGCTGTTTTAATTAGTCCAAGAAGCTCTAAGCCTCTTGGTATGACACTTTCAAGGACACTGTGTGAGTTTTGCTACATGTTAGACAGTGAATTTCATACTACTAAGCAAATTCTATGAGAAGTATAAAAGCATAAATAAAATAAGAAAATAAACATCATCATAAATCTAGGTAAATGATCATAAACAAAATAAGCATCCTAAGCCCTAAATAAAATAAACATAGGCCCCCCTTCTCCTCCCTCCCCATCAACTGTTAAAGCCATTAATCAGAAGTCATGGAAAATTTTCAATTTGTATATTTATAAAATAATGTCTAATTAGAGTCTTATTGCTAATACTGCTATGTTCATAATGAATGACACTTTTTGCCTGATGAGGAAGGTGGAGAGGTGGGATAATTCAATGAATTACAAGAAGATTGATGAAAAAAGCCTGACCATTTTCTTTATTTAGGCTTGAGATGTGCAGACAGTAATTTAATGTTCTCTGCCTCTTTACATTTGCAAGCAGAATGTGCCATGCTTTCTGAAGTTAGCAGTTCGAAAATGAACAACACTAGGTAATACAATGCAAAAAAAAATTTAGTGCTAAGGACTGAAGATTCCCATTCTTGATCCATCCACTGGAAAGGAAAAAAAAAAAAAGAAAAAGAAAATAAAAAGTACTTATTTCACCAGAGGTTGAGTTTATAATGTTTAAACTCACAATTGCTTTAAAGAAAATCTAGATATTGAAAGTATTGATAGTAAAGCACAACTTTATTACTGCTTGACCACAGCTGGAGACACTCAGGGAGCTCATGCCCCAAAGTACGTGTCTACTGTGTACGAAAATCTAGTGATTTTTATACAGGTAGCTTCAAATATTATCTATTATAGACACACATTAGGTTTATATATGTTTTTAATATAAGAATGTTATATCATTTTAAACAATACTCCCTTCTACCCCTCCACCCAGGTTTTCTCCCTCCTGCTGTGCTGATGACAAGGTGCTAAATGGGCCTCTGTTATCAGTCTTTTATTCAAACAAGCCTGTAATTCCCCTTTTATCTCACTTGTCCACATTCAAGACCCGCTTAAGTCCCTTTTACTTTGCCTGCTAGCAGTTACTTTTTGCAAAGTCACAATGAACATAGTTAAAATTTTTATGCTATAATTTTTGTCCCTGTTTCACAATGACTGAAGAGAAATTAAAGGATCAATACATGGTGTCTTTAAAACTATTAGGCAGGCTTTTATTTTAGAAGCAGTCATCTTGAATGATAGTTCACAGCCTAAGTTTCTGTAACAGAAGAATAAGATAAATAAGACACATTTAGAAACAAAATACTCAATTTTCCTCCCAGCTTTTTATCATTGCATCTTTCTTAAGACCAGCAAAGCTGTTGTACTTCTTTCTGCAGTTACACATCATATGACTAATCACCTGGGATGGTTTTTGTATTTTCTATTAATGTAGAAAGAAAGGTAGTAAAAGTTCAATATAAAATTAACAAGTCCTTGCATGGACTGACAGAAAACTAAGGAAGAAGATATCTTTATTTAAATGGAACTTTGTTAGTATTTCTCTGCTAAATTAATTATGTGGTACCTAATTCTGTGAAATAGAGCAGATATGAATATCTTTTAACTAGGTACACCTGAAGTAGTTTGAAAGTCTGAAGCAGGTGTATAGGTGTCATAGGTTATGCTGGGCACTGACTGTCAGGAACTGCTGCATGTTTCTACTTGGCTCAGGGAACTGAATATGTCCATTAACTTCCTGAAAGCCTAACACACATAGAAATATGTAAAGAGATTATAAATGTTGTCACGTGAAAGGGAGGAGGGAGACAGAAATACAAAGATTTCTACTCTTAACTGTATTAATTAAAAGTTATTAGCTGTAAGCGCTTTCAGACAATCAAATCCTTATGTACCCCAACACTGTCTGTCTTTTAACTGACAGCACACAGGTTGGAAGGGGTTCTGACCTCTGATATGAAGCCAACACTTCAGCCAGGGAGAAAATTATTAGCAATAAGCGCTTCTAGACAATCAGAGCCTTATGTTCCCCAACACTGTCTGTCAACTACCAGAGAGCCCACAGGTTGGAAGGGTTTCTGACTTCTAATATGAAGCCACACTTAAGTCAGAAAAGAACTTTTCTCACAACAGCTCCTGAAATAACATTTATTAATACAAATTTGTGACGGTCATTGTGGGTTCTGCTTTGCCGATGATGACGTTCAGCTGCAAGATTGTATTTAATTGATAATAAGGGACTCCAAAAGAAACCAGCACCAGACACATTCTACAGAGACAAACACACTAAACTCAAGTTACAATACAGCAATGTATCCCATTTTCACAACAGACAGAAACTAGCAACAAAGAACTACTAACTAAAAACACAGTCACCTAAAACACTTATCCAGCCACTCTCTCTATAACACAGGACAATAAAGTATCTTGCACGCCACTCTCTCTGTAACACAAAACAAAAAGAAAGAACAGAGCTTCTTTTTATCAACACACATGTTGAAAAAGAAACTGCACATTGAAAGTAAAGCAAGTTAGTGTAGTTGGAAAACAGAGCTGGTCTTATAAAGTAAGAATAGCAAAAAGCAATAACCAATATAATGTAGCAAAGTGTGAAGCAAGTTACTGTTATTAGTATTAAGGTAGCAAAACACATTTAGTAAAAGAAATGTTTATAAAGTAAGAATCAAAGTAGCTGTTAGCATAAGATGTAAGATAGAATGTATAAAGGAAGAAAGTAAAGTTAAGAAAGTAAAGTTAGAAAAATAGAAAGCACATGGTCCTCTCACCCCTACATTGTTCCTGGAGGAGGAGGAGACAGGACAAGCTGCAGCAGTTACCCTCACAGAGACACTGGCATTTCCCCTCTCTCCTACTGGAGTTTAAACTCCAAACACTTTTTTTACTTTTTTTTTCTTTCATGTGGTTTGTGTGACTAAAAGTCAATCTTTTGGTGGGTGATACAGATGCCCAAGGGGAGGTGGCTCCTTTGAGCAGTTAAAGAAGATATCGCGAAGGAGGGCCATGCTATTTCTTAACACTCTACCCTTTGTTAATCTCATCAGTTTGTTCTCTGCTGGAGCACCCCTCCAGGGGTTGAGGCGTCTTCCTCAACCCATCAGGCCTTATCAGGGGCCGTCACCCCACACATGTATATGTCTGTGTATGTAAAGATGTGTGTATGAACTTTGCCCTATGGAGATAAACTTTATTTTGCTGAAATACAGGTATCTTAGATGTTCCATGTAGTGTTTCTCCTACATGATGTCTATTTGCTATCTCTGGCACAATGAGATGAATTAACTAGCGGACATCAGTCAGATGTGGAGAATTGCAGAAGCATTTTCATGTGTTTTGGCACTTCCCTGAACTGGACAATAGAAGCTGCGAAGATCACCTAGAGTTAGATATCTAATTCCTTCTCATACCTCTGCCTCGGGTAGGCTAGGGATATTGCAGTAAAATTGTCTGTTCATAGCAACTACCTGATATTCAGTAATGCCTATATTAACATTAAAGCTTGCTTGGATATGTTTACATCTAAACATATATGTGGAATTAAACTTATAATTCATAGTAGTTATAAGCAGTCATTTCCCCAAGAAAATATAAGTGTTTCATACATGCCAGCATGCAATTATAGTGATATGTACAACTTTAATTATTACACTAGGCATAACAAAAATGTTAAAAATCTTTCCTGTTAAAAACATAGTCAAATACATATCTTGAAAGAATAAGGAAAGAATATGAACAAATTGATCATCAACTATAAAGCATTTGTATTCTAAAATTCAAAGGATGATATTTCTACAAATGCTCTGAAGGCAAGACAGCAAGATGAATTTTTTAGTGCAACACTATGATAAATGCATATTATTTTCAATTAATCCTGATTTCTTTTCCCCTTTCTATGGGGAATGTAAGCTGAAATGTACATTTATGATACCTGAAACTAATTATTTCTTACCTTATTGTGCTCCTTCTGAGAGAAAAACAATAAAAAACTGTTCAATCATGTTCTCTGATGTCTGACTTGTTAACAAGAGCGTGGGTCACCTAGTCTTTTAAATAATGTCACAGTTTCAGAATTAATTTCTTATTAGCATTATTTTCAAAAGGAAAAACTATATTTTAGTTTTCTGTTTTGATATAAACCAATGAAAAGTATTGATGAATACTGGAAAAAATCTTCTGCATTTCTTCCCTGCAGTCACCATATTATTTTTCAATTAGTTCTTTTCTTCTGATTTTTCCCCCAAAATGAAAATTTTATTAAATGAAATGTAATAGTTTATAGAAAAATCTGATATTATCAGAAACTATTCATGTGAGATCTACTGAACATATAACGTGATTATACTCAGAGCCTGTCACTCAGTATATTATGTGTGGAGAGACAGCGATGCCTCAGAAGCATTGATTTTATGAATATGCCATCTCTAAATGACTGATACCTAAACAGCAAATCAAATGCATTCTTCAGTTTCATGTATGTGTAATTCTTACAAGTATGTTACTGATTCACTACACAGTACATGCCCATCTCTTTCTGGTACAAATGAAGGCAGCTCTATAGTCCTTAAATCGAAGATGTTTCTTAATACGGGAACTGATACCTTTGGGTCTTGATACTGTGTTCTGGTCTGACTGACCTGAATATGACAAACTTTTAAAAGTCTGTGGGACTTTGCACACAGTAAGGTTGAAGAATTTATGTCCTGAGTTTGTAAACTAATCTTTAAACATTGTGTGCTTCATATTTTGGGGGAGTTATTATATAAATGCAAATTATGGTCATTAGAAACTTTGAGAGATTAATATAGCCAAGGAAAAAAATAGAAATGGCTTAGTCTACCTAGAGGTGAAATGGATAACATTAATAGGCTTTACACCATTCCTGACTCCAAAGTTCAGAACCTGAAGTCAGATTATGTTAGAATATTGTCTTGCTCAGGTGATGTGGGACACCGTTGCAAACTTAAGCATTGTAGGTTTTTTGTCAAGACTGATGTTGACTGATGCAAAACTGAAATAGGCACAAGTACATCTCCGAGTTTTCTATAGCATACATTTAGCTCATTAACTGAAACAGAGCTTTATGAAAAACACACATAAGCAGTTTTCACATAGCATTGTGCTATGAATATAAATTGAAATTATAAATAATTCTGGCAGCCTGCTGATTTTTTTTTCAAGACATCTCCAGGACTGTATAATGTTAATCCATGTGGATACAGGAAAAAAAAAAGCCAATAAAGGTGGTGCAGCAAGGTGGAAATCACCCCTTCCTGTGTTAGCAACAGCTCTACCCCCTAAGAAGAGCTTCTTTTCGGCAGTTTTTGCTAGGAATTTGACAAGGATGGAAGGGACCCAATTACAATCACCAGAGGATATCTGCTAGTTAGTTTTGTAGCAGACAGATGCAGAATTTCTGCTTGCTTCAGGTGCCTTCAATTGCCCTTTTATGTTTCCTGCCTCTTTCATGAGTAGATTTGCAGCTGTTGAATACACACACAATCTGTCTGCTGACCCAGGGTAGGTGATGAGCAGAGAACGAGGAGCTCCACATGGCTTTCTGGTAGCACATGCTAGTGTGGTCTACAGCAAAATCTATTACATGCTCATCATACAGACCTCATAGTGAAATTCTTAACTAGAGTTTTGTGCCATGAGTACTTTATGGGACAAACAGAGTGTTCCAAATTTTTTCCAGTAAAAAATAATTTAAAAAAAATTTCACACTGAAGAAGGAAATGAAAGTATCTGATGATGGTCTGTGGCTGTAAACTGGGTTTTCTCCAAACAAACTCTTTTCTGCCTCAGGTGGCTAGGAGCTCAGTTTAGCCACAAATTTTGTGTCAGAATTTGAAAAAGACAATGTTAACCAGATAACTAGTGCTTGATCTTTAGTGGGACATTAGCTGCAGTGACTGGAAGCCTGGGATTTTCAGAGGAGAAAATTGATTTGTGTTCTGACGTGAGCACTTGTAAAACATAAAAGGAATGAGAATGTCTTCAAAGTTTGTTTTCTATACCTTTAGCTCATTAACTAGGGAGGTGAAGAACCCTAGCAAGCAGTTTTCACAAATTGTTGTGCTATGTTTGGGATTTTCAGAAAAGTGTAACACCCAGTCAATATCGCTACATAGTAGGAGGGTACAAACCCTGACTTTGTGGAAAAACTCATTGTCACTCTATAAGCAGTTCACCATTTTACAGGGTTTTCGGAACATGCACATGTTTAATCATCATCTTCAGCTCTCCACACAAGGGATGACATCTCATTTAAATACAGCAACAGGACTTGAATTTTTTGTTTCTCTTCTTACAAGTAACCTGTCATAAAGCAAGAGAGTCCTTCCACTCTAGCAAACAAACACTTTGATATGAATCAACAGCCATTTTTTGAAGAGGATGTTTTATAAACATCTTCCATATGAAAATGTTTCTTCTAATTCCATTATAGAAGGTGTTGGGATTTTGGTTGTTTTGGTTGGTTTTGCTGCTTTGTTTTGTTTTGTTTTTTGCTTTTTTCTAAAACATTCATTGCTCTGATCTTTCAATGAGTTTTGGTTTCCTTGAAATACTGATGTTTCTGTGTTCCTACTTTAAGCACTTTATGCAAACAAACCATAACAGTGTCAATTTCTACTTTCTGTCCAGTCATTGAGCCTATGAAGTTAATTATTCTCTGATCAGGAACACCTTATAGACAGTTTAGATCTTCTGAAGCAAAACAGCAGTTTAAGGTTACAAGGGTCACAATTCCTAAGAGAGGTCTCTAGCCTTTAGATTTATGAGTTACTTTGTGGTTAATGCAATAAATGTTGGGAGGAGCTGGTAGGATGTTCCACTTAGTTTAAAAGAGAGCTCAAAATAAAGCTGTTGCTTCTTACTAAATATAGTAGCAAAAACCCCAAATGGTTTCATTGTGTATTTATTTAATATTAACTGTCTTCGGGTAATGGAATATCAAAATATTTCATAGCAAAAGAACACACCTTAATGTCCCCTTATATAAGGGGGACATAATGCCAGAGCAAAAGCTGATGGCCTGTTCTGGGAGTTTAGCCTTGGCTATCACTAAATGCCTAACTCACTCACTCATAGGTACTCACTCACTCATCTTGCTGCAGCCTTTTTCCTTTGCCTTTTTTCACTTTTAACTCCCCCCCCCCCCCTCCCGAGCTGGTGAGGACTGTGTGGTTGCAGCCAGTCTCTGTAAGTTTGTTGTTTCTTCTCCACTATTTTTTGTCCAGCTCCAGTGGGGCTCCTTCCCACAAGATGCAGTCTTTCAGGATCAGCATGCCCTTCCACAGCCTCTCCATATCTAGAGGAACAGCCTTCCCTTTTTCTTCCCTGGCCTCAGTGTTGCACTGCTGTTTCTGTCTGTACTCTCTTGGGATACTCACATCACTGAGACCCACACTTATCACCAAGTGCTTTTGCCTCTAGGAAATCTCCTATAACTCCTGTTCCCATTGCTCAGGATTCTCCACACAGACAGTTGTCTGGCCTGATCACAGCACTGAGAAATGTCCCCCATCACAGCTCATCTGAGTGATCTCGGTTAGTAAAGCAGCCTGGAAACAAGTGCCTTCCCTTCCCTGAAAACCTCTCTTTAAGAGCTCCATGCTGCTTGACTGTTAACATTGTGTCAGGAGGACTGCTTGTCTACGCATCCCCAACACAGTCTTCCAAGGGAGATTTTTCCAAAATATCTGTCTGGGCACTGCAGGGGGCTGGGGGCTGCTGGAGGTGAGACTAGCAGGCATAGACTCACATCTCTGGGAATGGGGACAGGCAAGACAGGACAGGACATTTTCCTGTGGTTGATTGGCAGGATTGTGTCTGGGGTGGCTTATCAGGTAGAAGTCCAGTGCCACAGCCTCAGGTAAAGCAGCTCCAGGAGCCAAGGTCAGCCCACAGCACTACACAGCTATAGTCACTTTTGTCAACGAGAGACAAAAATAATTATAACTTAAAAAAAGAAAAGGAAACAGAAAGACAGGTGAAACTGAAGCACCAAATAGCTAAATACAGTATTTGTTTATTTTTATGTCTATATGTGAATGAGTTGAATACAAATTTAGGAAAATAGCTTTCTGAATGCCTCAAGGAAAGATTCCTCCTCTTGATAGAACCTAAGTGCAGATTTTAAAGAAATTTCCTTTCAGAAAAACACATTTTTGTGATCTCCTCAAAACAGTTTTTGTCTTTCTCCATCACAAAGTTTCCAGAGACATATTTTCATCTCTAAAATACTTTTAAAATTAAAATACTTATAACTCTGCAATATGAGGACTGCAATATGAGGAAGATGGGGATTTCCACTGAGCAACCACAATGGTCAGCCTTGATTGCTCTCCTGTACAAATGAGTGGAAAGGGTCAGTGATGGTGCTTTGAACCATCCAGGTTTGCTGAGCCAGAACAGAGGAGACAATAGGCAGTTAGAGAAGTCTTGAGAGTATGTTTTAGATGTTTTACCTTGAGAGATATAGTATGAACTCTGCCACTCAGATTGTGGTTTGTTCTCCAAGACGCTCCCTGAGTAAGATAGTAGTAAAGCACTCTTCTGATAAATCCAGATATGAGAGTGCAGTATAGTACTTAATTACTTTTTAATAGTTTTAATTATAATGCTTTCCATGTAGCTTTGCCTTTGGATGCTGTAATATTATTACTGAGTCACCACTAAAAATGGTGAAATTGTTGAGGTGTGGCAACATCTCCTGTATTTATGGTTCCATTCTACCTGAACAATAGATTGTCAATTCACCATAAACCTAGAAGTCCTTTTTTTTTATAAGTGCCACCAGGCACAAGTTGGAAATCACATACTCCTTTCCTGAAAAGCTTTAGATAGTGTCACTCAGGTTCTGAAAAATAGAAAATTGCTATAATGTGAAGGAAGAATATACATATATGTATATAAAATATAATATATATTATATTTATAATATAATATATAATGTTATTTATAATATAATATGTAATAAAATATATAATATAATATATAACATATATATAATGTTATTTATATATGTATATGCTCTAATAACTTGAAGTTTCAATCGTTGTTAAGAATAGAGATTAGGCTAATCACTATATCTCTGCTGATATATTTTTCCTTGAATTGAATTTCTCTGCAATCTCTCTGTGGCCTTAATGCCTCAGGAGCAACCATTTCATTACTTTTCATATATGTCATCTGTCAAAGGCTGATTCTACTGTAAAAGATTTATTTTTCTTCTTGTATCTGTCATTTTACTCAAGATGCAACTATCTAAGCTGATTAAAACTGTTATGCGTAAAGGTGTTCAGGCCAAATATTTAATGACTAAATACCCAAAATGGTCACAAATGAGTTTTCCAATTTTCTGTGAGAGTAGAAAGGAACCTGAAGTATGCTGTCCTTGAGAGTCATGAAGAAAATTATAGCCAAATCCCTCTCAGATATGGGAGGAATTTGGCACAGGCTTTTGATTTTACCTTGCCACACAGCAAGAGTGCAATGACCAGGATTTCCTAAAGGGTGAATTTTTTCTTTGCTTTCTCAGTGTATAACCACAGAAGCAAATGTCACGCAGGTGTAGTCTGTTTGAAGTGAATAGCAATGCCCATGTATAATTTTATCCATATACTCATGCTGTCAGTTATATATTACTGTTATCAAAATATAAATTTCTCTTTCATGGAGGAATGGGTAGTATCACTGGGGGGTTGGGTTTCCTTTTGTGTGTGTGTGTGGTTTTGGTTGGGGATTGGTGTGTTTGTTTTTTGGGGTACTTTTGTGTGTTTGGTTGATTGGTTGGGTTTGTTTTTAACAGATCCTTAATTTTTTGAAATTACTATCTTTGCTAGTACATTACATAAGGATAAACTGTTCCTGATAGTCCTGACATTAGGAAACTGTATTTAAAATGTGACAAGATAGAAGCGTGCAGAACACTTTTGGCTCAGTGGAGAAATAACAGTCTGAGGATTTTAATTTTCAAAACAACATGAAATGAAAGAGTAACATTTAAAAATTAAGAGTTTTAAAATGCTTTCTTAAATGTTAAGCCAAAATTATCCAAGTGTTATGTAACACTCAACCAGTCTCTGCAGTCCCCCACAAGTTTAGAAAAGCAAAACTTAAAGTTTTACTGTCAGTATTGTTAAGCCAGGAACTTTTATGCTGCCTGTGTCAAGAGTCTATATTTTCCCTTACTCCATTCGTAAATAGTCATGGTCCATTACCTGTTGTGTTCCTGGCCGGTGCTGTTGATGATGATGCTGTTACCGGTGTAAACAAAGAGTTGCTGAGTGTATTTCAGTAAATGAAGTTAACAACAACTCACAGTGACCTGTGTGTCATGCGTTGATGTGGAAGCTGACAAGCATGTGGTATTTGATAACTGCTGCCTCTGTGGAGGAGAATGTTGGTTTTATTCTTTTTTTTTCATGGCATAGTGTTTTGCTAAGTTATTCTCTTGAAGATATGTGGACTGCAGGGGGTCCTTCATAAGAGAGGATAGATCAATTCATGGAGAATATGCATGAAAGTGGCTCTTAAATGCAGTGAAAAAGATTTAGTGTTTAGCTATTTCCAATTGTCAGAAACTGTGAGTAAAGTAAAAGGTAAGCTTTAGTCTTTCTCACATTTATAAAATCCTTCTCTACTCACTACAACCTATCACTAGTAGCAGGTAATGGAGCAGGTGGTCTGATTTAGGCATACCTGTGTTCACCTGATTCTATGGCCTGAGTTCCAGGAGTAAGCAGTATCAATAATAATCTAAGGTACTTTTTTCCTCTTTATGAATTTAATTTAAATTTAGGTCTAAATTCCTGGTTTTTCTTTTAATTTACTTTGGTTGTTGTTTTTTGTGCTGGTGAAAGGTATGTCAGTTCCTAATTTCAGAGAAGTATTTCAAATTTAGTCTTGAAATTATATTAAGCAGAACAAGTGTTTTCTGATGTGGGAATAACTCCAAGGTATATTCAGCTGATCAAACCAGTCAAATGCACTGTTTAACCAACTCTTTCATACTCTTTCCAGAATTTGGACTAATTTAAGAGTTTATAGATGAATTAGGAACTCTCAGTGCCCGCTTACCAGATGCTGTTGACACATGTGAATAAAATAGCAACAGTCAGACTGAGAAAAATTTTTGAAGATCACCTTGTACATGAAATATTAAAGTCTGAGCTAAACAAGAGAATAAATTCAGTCACCTAGTGACAAATTGGCCAAGCTGAGGTAATAGACATAATACTATAGAAGTGCTTTATTAGTATGAGTCAAAGTCCCCACAATGTAGAAAAAATTATTGTATAATTCTGGCAGATGATTCTGTATGGCTCCTCAGAGTGAAAGTTTCCCAGTGCTGGACTCAGTTCTTTGCAAATGATGTGTCTTATTTCCATGCATTTTGTGAGTCCATCAAATGACTGTTCTGCAGAAGATGAAGACATGAGGTTCTTTGGAAAAAAAAAAAAGTATGCCTTTTTGCAAGACAGCAAATCCCTTCCAAAATAAGCTACTGTCCCAGGCACTCCATATTGGGGCTTTTTTATATCTGTTTAGGGTAAGACAGGCAATGATGGAGAAGGAAAGAACAGATTTCACAGAGGGTCCACCCCATGTATTTAAAGCTCAGATATGAATATGGTTATGTTCAGTTTTGGCTTTTTATTTTCCTTCTGCCAGAGATCCACTCTGTACTATTTTTAAGCTATAGACAGAAAGAACTGAAGCCAAAACGGGGTTGAGAGAGATACTCAGGTTTCTGATTCTCAAATTCTCATTGCATGTCTTATCATTAGAACATTCCTCTCAGGAGAAAGGGAATCTGAAACAAAGGTGTTAATCCCACTGGGATGAAAATCTGAAGGAGTGGATTTGTTGGTTGTTTGTTTTGCAGAACCTATAGAAAAGCTGCTAAAATAGATAGCTGCTATGCCTAGTATTTTGTTTTTCAATCAAATTATCCATGGTTGTTTATTGTGCAGGATCCATGGTTGCATATATAAGACTGACAAGCAATGAAAACTGATCTCCAATTTAGCAGACACATACAGTATGAAATCTCTGTTACTTGGGGTTTGCGCTCTTTTTTTTGCTGCTAGAATGGCCACAGGAACTGTTGTCATAAATAAAGAAGAGAGGGATAGCACCCAGTCACCCATAATCCAGTCAAATATTAAAACTGAAATCATGTTACTGTAAATCTTACTAGAAAATTTGTTCACAGATACTTCTAAGATGTCAACTCAGTAGTAATTTTCACTGTTATTTTGATTCAACTTCCATCATTGTTTTCTGGTTCTCTTTCGACCCTGCAAAATTTTCCCCTTCTGTGTATTTTTGTAGTGGATGATTTCCCCCAGCATTAGATAATGCCTATTCCTAAAATATTTGCCTGAGAGCTTTTGCTTCTCCAGTGGGAAGAGACATCAAAGAGTTATCATCTAATTGATTTTGTGTTTTGTCTTTTTCTTCCATGAAAAATTGGGTCATTGCAATGCAGGATAAGTAAAAACAACAACAACAACAAAAAAAAAAAAAAAACACACACAAAAAAAACAACAACCAAAAAACCCCACCAAAAAAACAAAACAAAACAAACAAAGAAAAAAACTAACCAAGCAACATTTAAATTAAGACGTAGCCTTTAGCTTCACCAAGACCTATTCATATCCATGATAAGCATTTTATTGGGATTTTTTTCTTAAAATATATTTAGTTAATAGGAATCTTAGGCATTTGGGTTTTATTGTTTGTTTGTTAGTTAGTTAGTTAGTTAGTTAGTTAGTTAGTTAGTTAGTTAGTTAGTTAGTTAGTTAGTTAGTTAGTTAGTTAGTTTTTAAACCTAAAGAGTCGAGAGATTTGAACATTGAAATACAGTGGCATAGATCACTAGAACACAGAGATTCAATACATTGTCCAACTGAAATGTGAAGCTTTGAAACTCCCTCAAGATTTACGGTTAGGCAGACTCCATTCTTTCTGAGTTAAGGCTGAAAAACTAACAACTTAACGGCAAGCATTTGGACTGCCTGTGCTGCCATTTCAAATTATGTTTAACTCAAATTAGTCAATCTCTGAAAACTGAGACAGGAAGATCTCCAGCTATCTTAATTCTTCAGCTGAATGTGGATCTGTTTGATTTTATATTGTTATATGAATAAAAGAGAGGTTCCGGTAATTTTATAAATCTGTCAGTTACAATTCCCAGTGAAAACAACTACCTTTTCGCATGGAAAGGTGAATAGAAAATAGATTGCTACATATCAGCAATATATTCCAAATACATAATCTTGCCATGATTTTTTTTTTTTTGTTAGTTATCAAAATGTGTTTATGTTCACAGCAAAACTACTGAGAACAAATATAAGACTGTACCATGGAAAGAGAAACAGGGGGAAATAGCTGTGTGCAATACAAAATGGTACTTCAGGGACAAGACAGTATCATTAAAATAGCATTTCTATTGGAATAATCATAATCAATTTTAGAAGTTTGTGAAAGGATTTAGTTGAGAATTGTTCTAGAAGGGAATTTCGAAAATTTCTGTATGTTTTTGTAGTAAAACCCAAGTCCTTTTGTCTTCAGTTTGTGGCCCTACTTTGTGTTTCTGATGATTCCTCCTCCCTGTAAGTGTTCAAGCCAGGTTGGATGATGCTTTGAACAACCTGGCCTAGTGGAAGGTGCTCCTATCCATGGCAGGTCATCTGGCTGGAATAGATGATCTTTCAGCTCCCTTCCACTTCATAAGACTTCATAGATTCTATGAAGAAAGAAATTTCATTAATTTGTGCCTTATCTGAAGTTTTACTCACCTACTTGCAAACCTTAATAAATTGATTGGCAAACTAAATGGCAACAGCTCCAAATCCGTATCTTTAGTTGATATATTTGACTTGTGCAGATCAAAAATGTCATACGTCATGAATGTAAGATAACCAGTTCCTGAATTAAAGTGGATATTGGTTTAAATGCTGAGGCTGGTACAATTCTATGTCACCTCTTTCTCAGTAGCCAAGTAGTTAAGTATTATTTTCAAGGTGAATTAGTTGCTCTGCTACTTTTCACAGAATTTATAATCGCAAGGTACCCAGTCTCTGTTATTGCTGCTATGCAGCCCAGATGATAATGTACACTGACCAATCTCTGGAATATTTCTTATGACTCCTCCCATTCAGATAACTTACTTTATCCAGATTTCAGAGTACAAAAATAGATTCAAGTGTTGCATTGAATCTCATTATATTTCTTACATTTCAGTTTTATATATAGATTTATTAAGTCTAGCTTCTTCTGAGCTTACATTACAGTGCAAATGGATATTGTTGCTTGAAAGTCTGCAAAAAAAGACTCCAAGCCAATTTTAGTAGGAGATAAGAGAGCAGTGACTTTAATGAGCACCCAGGCACATCCAGAATGCATCAACACGTGTGCTCAAACTCTAATTTCCATAGTTTTTATAATACTGTCCACCCAATCCTCACTTTACTTATCTCTTAGTCCAGCCCTGTCCTGCCCCAGGCCCAACCCCTCTGATTTGAGTCTGGGAGAGATTTGAGACCCCTTGTCCCTCATCTTCATCTTCCTCAGGTCACATAGGGCTTTTCCAGTGTTCTATGACCCAAGGTTGCTGGCTTGTGTTTATGTCTCCTGGTGCAGGCTTTCTGATATTCTTCAGGCCTCTACCTTGAAGAGAAGTCTAAATAGCTAAAAGAATTTGAGGCATTGATATGGGATAGAGGTTGCTATCCTTGAACATTGAACTTAAGCTGTTAGAAATGCTACTACATTTAAATCTACGCTTTGATACAGTTATGGTACTTCTAAAATCTATAAAAATGTAAAAAAATCAAAAAATCAAAAAACCCTACTGCATCAATATAAATGGAATAGATGTAATTCACTACTAGTTTGTGTTTGCTTTTAAGTAGCAGTAACTGATTTCTTCTAGAGCATGTCAATAGAAAAACAATTGTAGTGAAAAGTTGTTTTCTTTAGTTCATTCAGTAAAATACCTTTTTTTTTTGTTATGTCAGGCTGTCTTTTTTGTATATTATGTGTAGATGACAGCCTATGAGCTGGATTCACCAATTCATCTCACAAGATATTTCTATTTAACCTACCAATTTTTCAGGTGAAAGAAAGTAAACAGTATGCTATGACTCAGACTTGCAAAAGCTAAAGGATTTATCCCCTGCCATAAAGTGGCTGGAGGAAAGTAGCAGCACCACTTGTAGATGGGAAAAAGAAAGGTCCCCACACTGTTGCTACCTTTGCATTGGCTGCATTATGACCTCAGGGTGAGAAAGTCAGCGCTTGTCATCTTACCTGCTTTCTTCCCCATCTCCTCAGACATCATCTTTGCTACAGAAGTGCTCCTCCAAATGTTAAGATAGGGAAGTCAGTGGAAAGGATATGTGGCTGCTTGCATGGAACTCATCCAACACTGCCATCAGAGGAAACAAAGCAGAGTCTTCTTGGAAAGCCACTGTTCCTTGTCTATGAGAAGAGCAAGGATAGGCCTGAGCTTAACATCTCCACAAAGAGAGAAAACCATCTGACAAAGCAGGATCTCATTTCCACACAGTCAAAGGCAAGCCTTGGCTGCCTGCATGCTAAGGATCTGTGTGCAGGCCCTACAAATGAGCTAAACATTTACTCTTCTCAGTGAGTTCTGGGTGACATGCTTAGTGACACCTGGAGAAAATCTTGTCTTACTTGGCATACTCGACCAACTTGTTAAGCTTCTATGATGAAATGACTGGCACAATAGACAAGGAGAGATCAGTGGATATTGTCTGTTTGGACTTTGATAAGGCCTTTGATACTGTTCCCATAAAAGCCTCATAGAGAAGATGTTGATATGTAGGCTGGATGATCAGATTGAAAACTGGCTGAATAGACAGGCTCAGATGTCATCAGCTGCACAAAGTCTAACTGGATGCCAGTAACTAGTGGTGTATTCCAGTGATCAGTCCTGTTTCTAATCCTGTTTAATATTTTCATTAAGGATCTGGATGATGGGACAAAGCACACCCTCAGCAAGTTTTCTGATGATGCAAAACTGGACAAAGTAGCTGGTATGTCAAAGAATCAGGCTGTCGTCCAGTAGGACCTCAACAGGCTGAACTCTGTCCTGTCCTGGTCTGACAGGAACCTTATAAAGTTCAGCAAGGGAAAGTGCAACATCCTGCACATGGGGAGGAACAACCCCAAGCATCAGTATATGCTGGGGGCCATTGACGTGGAAAGCAGTTAGGCAGAGATAGTCCAAGGAGCCCTGGTGTGCAACAAGTTGAACATAAGGCAGCAGTGCGTCCCTGTGGCAAAGAAAGCTAACGGTATCCTGGACTGCATTAGAAGTGTTACCAGTCAGTCCAAGGGAGGTAATCTTGCCCCTCTACTCAGCACTGGTGAGGCCACACCAAGTATTGTATCCAGTTCTGAACTCCACAGTACAGGAGACAGATGGACATATAAAATACAGCAAAGGGCTACAAGAATGATGACAGGACTGGAGCATTTCTCATGAGAGGGCAGGCCGACTGAGCTGTGACTGTTTAGCCTGAAGAACAGCAGATTCAGGAGTATTTTACCAATACATATAATATATATCATGGAGCCAGGTTGCTTTCAGTGATGGCCAGTGACAGGACAAGAGGCGATGCGCACAAAGTGAAACACAGGAAGTTCTTTGTGGACATAAGGTAGGATGTGTATGATGTTAACAGAGCCATGGCACAGGTTACCAGGGAGGTGGTGTTATCCATCCTTGAAGATACTCAAAAGCCATCCAGATGTGGTCCTGGCTAACTGCCTTTGTGTAGCCCTGTTTGAACAGAAGACTTGGACAAGCTTTCTTTCAGATTTCCCTTCCAACCCCAACCATTCACTGATTCTGGGAAAGTGGAAAGGGTTAGTTGTCAATCTAGTTTTTAAGCTTTGCTTTCTCTTTTTCATATATCTCACTTATCTATGGGAACTTGGACACTTACATGTAGATACATAAATATAGATATAGTCTTAAACTGTTTGAAACCTGGGTAATCTTGTTTTAACACAAAGAGTAGCACAAGCATCTAATTCATTTGTTAAGGGGTGTGACTTAAGCCATTTAGCTTTTCTCTAGCTCTTACATAATTTTCTCTAATTTGTTGAAATTGTTCCAGTTCTTTCTAACAAATGCAGTAGAAATTTATTCACATTAATAATCTCTATGTAATATCAAAAAATTATTCCTGAGAAGGATCTCCTAACTGATACTTCTCTGTCTCTAGAAAACACAGCTCCTCTTTTAAGATCTGTAGTAAAGATAACAATTTCTAGCGAGTTTCTGTGCTGCATTACATTTTAAATATATTACTTTCACTACAGTCTGATTTTTGCATTTGACTGCTGGGGATTGACTGTGTTAGCTCTGTAGATTTACAGGGGTTCATTCACAAAAAAGGTGTATAAAATGTTTTCTGAGCAAAAATATTAATTGGCAGAGGACAAGAAGTAGTGTTACTTCTGAGGCAGTGGTACTTCTCAAGGCACTTAAGTAGAAGATCTGCAGGCAGAAATTTCCTATGAGAAACAGCAAATGTTTGGGGTCCTCACAATTTGTAACAGTTATGCCATTGTTAACCACCACCAGAAATATATGACATATTATGTGCACTAGTAGATGTACTCAAGAACTGCTGAAGAGATAGATTATAACTTTGCCTGCTATTTCTTTCATTTTTTTCAGTCTCACTTATCTTTTCATATATAACTGAAATCCTGCTAACTTTAAAATTAGTAGTATGATGGTTTTACTTCCTACTTGCCTGGTTATTTACTATGTATTAGCATATAAAATTTCTGACAAAGAAAGTCCATCATGTTTTATTCTGCTATGATGACCTGAAGATTTGGTGGCTTCTTCATGAGTTCATGCTGCATACATCCTTTTCTTTAAAGAGTGGAAATTACCTGGTTTGTGAAGCAACATAAAATATGACAGTACTGGAAATATTTTCTTGAGGAAATAAAAGTTGTCATACCTTTAATACTACACATATGCCTCTTTTCACAGAGGAAAACACATGCAGAAACTGACTCAGTTCCCCAAAACTTTGGCCCAAAATTGTATCACCTCTGCTCAAGTTTGAGTGGACCAAAGCTAAAAACTTGTCATGAACCACTCAGCTTCAAAATAGTGGTGTGAAATATGGGAGAACAAGAGCAGTAAAAAAAAAAAAAAATTATGTCATCAGAGCAACCTGTGTGTAAGGACAATAATTTTTGATTTGTTTGTTTTCCAGCTGCATTAGCTGCTTTACTGCAAGTACCTATTTCTTGAAATGACCTTGCTTCAGTAGTATCTGTGGTCCATAACAACACACAACATTACAACTGTAGGTATGGCTTTCTCTGGTGATTTTAGCCTATTAAGAAAAGAGTTCAGTGTCCACGTAAGATCTGACATGCTTGTCAGGCTTGGTTCAAACAGCAAGGCTTGTCACATTAGAAATATTTCAGGTAAACCTGTCCAAGTCTGAGCAAATGTCGGATTTGCAAGCAGTGTTGTCAAAAACATAAAGTTAACAAGCTGGAGAAGAGGAAAAAAAAAACAAAACAAAAAACAAAACAAACAAAACCTTCTGATATGCATAATCTTAATTGTTATTTATAACTGTAACTTATTAGAAAATAATGTTTGAATTAACAGGCATTATTTTAATTCACACTGTCTCTTTAACAATGAACTCCAACAGACAGAAAAAGGCATTCCAAAGCTAGAACCCTTCTTTCTTGTACTCAGTCTGCTTTCATCACTTTTCCCTTGATGTTGGATTATAGAGCAAAGTTAAAATAAGAAAAGTGAACCTCAAGCCAGATTTTTAAATCCACAGATAGGCAAAAAATTTAAGTGCCCTGATTCTGAAATGCTGAAGCTCTGGAAACTTTAATTTACTTTAAAGGGAGATGCCAGGGGCTCAGCACCTGAAAATAAGGTCTGTTATTGAGGCACTTCCCTGAAGATTGATAATTTAGAGAGAGGAGATCCATAACCAGAGAGTGCTATGATTACACCCCTTTGTGAGAAAGAAAATTCTGAACTGAAAAACAGAGTTGTATCCTTACTGTTAGTGTTACTAAGCAGTAAAAGCAGTATCCACAGGAGACATCAAAGTGTATCTATTTTAGAAAACATGAACATTGACACCTTTAACACATTTCACTGGAGGGGGGGAAAGGAAGAAGAAAACAAATCCAGAACAAATCAAATAACAAATAGGAGGGGGAATTTTTGGGAACAGCATGATTTGAAAAGTCAAACATCAGACCACTGAGTCATGGCTTTCCTTTCTGCTGACTAGTCAGCCTCTGAAGTCTGATACTTTCATTCCAAAATTGTGTTCTTTCATCCGTTGTGCAAGAAGCCAATCCACACACAGAATTGTGGTACTCAATTTATTTACTTTTTTGCACAGAAAAGGAGCTAAGTGGCAAATCCATAGAGGCAGGCAAAAGCAGGCACACTTACATGGTTACAGTCTTAGAGCAGGCATGTTCGTATGATTAGAGTCTTAGATATCTCAAGTTATTACTTGGCTAAATTGCTATTGGCTCGTCTTTTCCTCCTTTAAAAGCAGATATGTCCCAAGAAGTAATGACACATGCTCAGTGTGTAACAGTCTTTTTGTGAGCAGGGGACTAGGGGTGTGGTTTCTACTATTATAATGAGCAAATGTGATTATTGGGGTAAATCCTCACCACTAAACTGGTAAAAACTGGAGGTGTTGGCTCATCATGCAATATTCTGGTTAAAAAGGATGGTATCTTTTCAGTTTCCTGCCTTCAAGGATTTATGTCATCAGTTTTATGTTTTCTACATTTCTGTGGTCATTTCTTGCATTGCTTGACCACTTTTTTCTTAACGTGTTGTTTGGAACTTGGATCCTGTCATTCAACAATACAACTCCATTATTTTTCTCCCTCTAGCTTTTTTTTTTTTTTCCCTTCTTTTTACATAGAAATTCTTTAGGTAGGTTTGATTCTATCAAAAGCATGAATGTGGAATTAAATCTAATTTTCCCTCTGTCTAAGTTGTGTCCTCATAGTGATTATAGTAGTTAGTAGTACCATGATGTGTTTTGTCTAGGAAATTAAAAATGTTGAAAAGATGGAAATAAAAAAAGAATTTCCAGCAGTTCTGTCAAGTTACATTGTTCTGACCCTTCATTTTCTTTTGAGCTCCAGCATGTACTTTTTATCAGATTTTTCATCTTTATTTTTAGACTTCTGCATCTCCATAATACTAAGCTATCTTATTAAAAACATTAAAAACACTTATTTTCAAGGATTCTTTACTGAGCTGGGAAAATTTGCTCTGGGCAGACACATGCCTCAAGGCTGTGATGACGAGGGAGACCTGTTCAGTCTACAAGGCCACTTTATGGCATTGTTTCTTTCCCCCTAAATTTCCAACCTGAAAATTCCAGAAGCTTCTTTTTTGTGTCCTGATCTGCTGAAACTTTGCAGAATTTGCGAGCAGTCTAGTTACTCCAGATATTCAAAGAAGTTTTATAACAAGGAGCACCAGCCAGCTCAGAGAAAACAATCTGGGCCTTTCTCCCTGCAAGACATGCTGTTATGCGTTAAAACCACATGTCAAATCAGCTTTCCTCTTCAGCCTCACACTACTTGAGGTAGCCCAGATGTCCATGGTGACCTGCCTTAAAGGCCTTGATTTACATAAGTGAGCATGTCAACAAACACACTTTTCCGCCCAGAAATTGGTTTATAATCTTACTGGACCCTGGACAAACTTTGCTTGCAGACAAGGATTAGATTTGTGTATGTGTGAAAAGTTAGCGGTCTAGGAAGGGTAAAATCCTCCTGATAAATGTAAAAAAACCAGTCACTGCTAGAAAAATAAACAGGATGTAAGTAAGTGATGAAAAATTTTTGATTTAACGTCTCTCTGCTTTGTTTTGATAGACTAAGGCTGTGTTTTAATGCTCTTAGATCAAGTACACTCAAATGGAGGGCAGCACTGAGCAAGAGCCTCTAGGCAATCCCATGAGGATTTTACAGGAGCTCCAAAGCAGGCAGCTGTAGGAGGCATTATCTTAAAATATTAGATTTATTCCAGGATTAATCATGGTGGGAGTTTTGTAAAAAGTTTATATGGAGGTGTCCTGTTTTGGGCTGGGATAGAGTTAATTTTTTTATAGTAGCTAATAGAGTGGATTCGATATGAAAATGATGTTCTGTATTGGTCCTTGCATTAATAAAATAGCATATGTACTGAGGCCATATGTGATGACATAATTCACACTCCTATTGCTACTCACTCCACTGAGACTAGCATGACTAGGTTTGTAAAAGAAAGAAAGAAAGGAAGGAAGGAAGAACCAAACACTATTTTGTGTAGAAGTGACATGGTGGGACAAGACCCCTATTTGCAGTCAAGTGAACCAGCACAGAAATTAAGGCAATGGTTATGACTGTTCTACTTTTTTCTGAGCAGGGTAAAATACCTGGGTTATGACTGGGAATAGAATAAAATGAAAAAGTAGGTAAATCTGTGAGTTTCATTTATGTAGTGTCCAAACACAAGGACAGAAGGTGCTAAGTGTGTACGCAAGCAATAGAAAGTTGACAACTAAGGAAGCAAGTTGAATATGCTTGTTTACCTGACCTACTTTAGGTCAGGTGGTGGCCTCTGAATGTTTCCCAATGTTAAATAAGGGGACATTATCACTGTAAGTGCTAGTTAACACACCATCCTTGTGGCCTGTAGGGAGAGCAGACTTCTTCCTTATAAATTACATCACAGAATCATAAGCAACTAAGCTTATATTCTGTCAGATCAGCTTTGCCAAGCACAGCACTAATGTACAAAGCTTTTATGGAAAGCATAGGAAATCGTGTTGTAAAGCATGGCTGCAGGTTTGTAGTCCAACCTTTTTCTCACAGAAGGACTAACTTCAAAGTTAGCCCAGATTACTAATGGCTTTTCTTCAGTAGCTTTGGAAATTTCAAAGGATGTTAATTCTACAGCTTTTCTGTACCCACTGCAATTCTGAGCTCTTCTGATTGTGAACAACTTATTTTTCATTATGCCCATTAAAATTCCTTGGTTTCTTCCCCAAAGCAAGGAGTACTTCAGAAATAGGTTGTTTCAAGTTCCAAGCAATATCTCTGATCTTCTTCTTGTGTATAATTGGAATATAATTTTCTGACACAGTTTGCAGTAAGACCACAAGTTTCTGTAGCTTTCCAAATGCAGTCTGAATGAAGATTTTCTATGTAATATAAATTCCATCAATCATTTTATAAACTGGTCATATTTATTGCTAAAATATCTATGTTAACCTATGAAATCTGATTCTTCCTTTGGTTTATTTTGATTGTTTTTAAAACCACTGGCCATTGAAAACTACAAGCATAGTAAAACAGTCTTTTGTTCTTTTTATTCATATTACAGGACTTTGATAGCAATTTTGTACAATAACTGTTTTTTGAAAGGCATGCAAGGAGTACTGGTATTCTGTTACACTCATAGACAATCAACTACTAAAACATAGTCAATGATTTTTTTTTTATTTTCAAGATTGCTTCAAATATTAGTTGCTAAGTCCACAGCCAGAAAATAGCATAATATATGTTTGTGCCAACTCTAGCACTTCAATTATTACTGACATTTTTCTATTTGTGGAAAATTAGTTTTTATTAAAAGTTTTGGTGGATTAAAAGATGCACAAAAGAATTTGCAGTATAAAAACCACCTTTTTGCTGTGATAATTTGAAATATGTTGTTAACAATCTCTCTAAAGGCATATTTGTGTTGTGACAATGTGATGCTAAGTACACAGAAATTAAAAAACTATTACATACAAATTCACAAAAATTAATATGTTATAGGCTGCTAACATTGTATCATGGTCTTGATATAACAATATACTGTACAAGAAAAAACATCAGAAAAACAGGCAATATCTTTTCTGTCAGCAACCTTACATAAAATCAAATAAATTTAATTAGCAATAACAGTACAACTGTGAAAATTTAGTTACAATTTTCTAAAATGTCACTGAAAATTGCTGTAGTATCTTTTGAAAACTTTGGGCTAGGTTTCATCATCCTAAGAATGAGGATGGTAGTTAGTTGGTAATGGCTAAAAGAACATAGTATTGGAGACATTGATATTCCTGGGAGGTCTGCATAAATAACTAATGAAGAAGTGTCTTTGGTATTACATTCTAAACATGCTGGCATTCTGTCAGGTTTCCAATGCAGAACCATAATCATATTTATTATAACTAATAGAGGAGTATATCTCTTTTTACACATATTTCCAAAAGTAACTTCATAAGCAGTGAAAGAGTATGTGTCTTTCACCAAACATATATTTAAAGTGGGTATATTCTGTTTTAGGATAGCAAGACTATTGGGCCTACGTATAGTCAGGAGGTGCTTAGAAGAAAAATCCGTGTAAGATTGTGTCTTGGTTTAAGACAAATGCTTGAGCAGACATTTCTATGAATAAGCTCTCTCCTCTTTTGTTAAAACCTCCCCCCTTTTTATCCAGTATAGAGAGACAAAAATGAGGGGAAATATAAGTGAAAAATAACAGTTTACTCTCTAGAAGTATAGCAACAGCAGCAACAATGCAACCAGAACAGTTCAAAGCCACAACAGGCAGAGATCGCCTCTAGTCTCTCCCTACTCCACCCACTCTTCCCTGCCAAATTCCAAGCACGAGAGCAAAATCTAGGGGAAAAAAGTTTGTCTACAAAACCAGATTATACTATTAAACTGCTCAGTGCATGTCACCCGGCTAGGCCGAGGCCTTATCTGGCTCTGCTCCCAGCAGGCAGGACAGCAGCAGGGACAGTTACAGAGTTAATTTCACTTTTGTTTTCTCTCTGGCTGCAGTGACTGTGGTTGTGGCAGCTTCTTGTGGCTTGGCTGGGGCTCGTTTCCACAGGGCTGCCTCTGTCTTGGCTCCACTCAGCTCCTGCAGAAACAGCAACTGGTGGCTTCCAGCAAAAAACCAATTTGTGATGGCACAAGCCTTGGAGAGGCTGCAACACTCTTGAGAACCTGGGAACAGTTACAGGTTGATGGCTTTGTTGACAGTGACAGCCTCTCACAAACTGTGGGAAGGCAGGGTGGTGGCTGCCACCTCATCTGACCAAAAACATGGTCTGAAGATGGAGGGGGTTCCACTTCCATGTCAATAGCATCTTCCTTTGCCCCACCACTCCTTGGCTCAGGGAAAGCTTGAGGTTTGTTGTTATAGAAACAGTTCCTCCAAAACAATGTTGGAAAATGGGAATAAAATACAAACCTACTATAACTATGACAGACTGCTAAACCTAAGGGAATATCTTTCTCTAAGATGTCTTTGAACAATACAATTCTAGAAATTGAAGAGAATATAAGCCTTCTGTAATCAAGCAGATATGTTTACATCATTCTTGTATTGTTCCCTAAACACTTGGTTTTTTCCCCAGTCAGAAAGACTTTTTTCTCTGATCAGGTTTAACCACTCTCTTACCTGTTGTCAGAGAAGCAGCTAAATATTATCTCCATTCTTAATATGAATGAACATTGCAAATCTGATCCCCAGACTAATGTGATGAAAAAAAAAGGATGTAAACTTTTTACTGTATATAATGAAACCTTGGAATTTACTAGATGCCATCTCAAGAGTTCAACAACAGTTTCAAGTTTATTTACAGGACAAGGAAAAACAAGCAGAATCTCTTTTGATGCAAAAATGTTTCTTTGCTAAGTAATTTTCTTTTGGTTTGTTTATTATTTTTAACTTCAGCTACATAAAATACAAGGCACAAGGGCTCAGTTTCTGAAGATGTCAGGCTGAAAACACAGAAGTTGATGTTAAATGAACCTGGATCTGTGTTCTAGACCTCAGCTAGAAATTGATATCAAACTGACAAGCATAATAGCTCAACGTTTTAAGCACTTCTTTGACATGGTCAACTTCAGATGGTCTCATCCTCTACACCTATAAAGATAATAGGACAAATAAAAACAGGTATTCCAAATTGTGCAGAGCTTCAGACTGTAGGTTGTCATATAGCAATTTTAAAATCGATTTGGCATTGAACAGTAAGCATGTGTCATTCTCTCTGAATTCAGGTTTACTAGTGAGACCTCCTTGTGCATGATCAATCACAGCATCTGTATTTTGTATGCTTAGGAAACAATTGCATTTAGGGGAAATGTTCAGAAAGTCATGCAGCCATCTAATTCTGTATGCAAAGATATTTAAACAACATATGGTAGTATACACAGTAGTGACATTTTGTGAGCTGTAGCTCAGTAAACTAAGTTTGGACTTGAAATTCCAAAGTTGTATTCTTGACTCTGTTACTTATATAGTGTGTCTCTTTAAAACAGTATTTCTTATTTGAAAAGTCCAACTCATTATTGTTGTTTTGTCTGTTTATTTTTGTCCTTCAGTATTTCCTAAACAGTGCAAAGCCCATGCTGTGGGTAACTCCCACCATCCTTATAGCTGCTTACTAGTGTCTTACTCTCTAGAAAATCATCCCAATGTTTGATTCATCCCAACATTTGATGAACTTCCCTTTAGATGCTAGATGAAGGAAAGATTTGGGGAAATAGGTTTACACAATTTCTTCTACAAGAATTGTGTGTCACTCTGTGTTTACTCTTTGAAGGTATAAACTCTTATTTTACTGGTTTGCTTAGATATTTTTCCCTCCAGCTGTAAAAGAGAAGCTATTATCCATAATAAAGAGATTGCATTTTCTTAAAATTAAATGCAAAGCTCCAAAACTTATTTATAGATCCTATTAGAGAAGATGACTCTGGTGATTTAATAGGAGCTTTATATTTTAAGCAATATAGATGATAAGCTTATAACTTAGATCCAAATTTTACAGTAAAAGATTTAGGAAAATATTGACTAACACTTGCCTGCTGACCAAACCAAAAGCCAACCAACCAACCAACCAAAAAAACAGAAGAAAACAAAACTAAGAAAAAATTCATAAAATTTCTTTACGAATTGTGTTACTTGACTGAGACAAAAATTTCTGTTCATTTACAATTTTTGTGCAATTCATTGTAACTCTTTTGATGACATTCAGGATGCACACCTTCAACCAGCTGAATCTGAACTATAAGGATCTCACTCTCAGTTAAATGATACTTTGTAATAAGGACACATCATATGAGTGAAATAATAATAATTTAAAAATCACTGCATCACTGAATAAGCAGTATTTGAAACCTTGTTTTTTAAAAAATGGGTGCTACTTTTTAATCAAATCTCTTTGTGCTTGAATCTTTGTGTATTTTTCACCGTCTTCTTAAGCACTACAGAATTATGCTAGAAAAGGTGAGGCATCTGTCCTTTAAAAGTTTTTTAGGACATCAAGTGTGATGCTGGGCTCTTACATGCTATTTTTTTCAAGTTGTTAATAGTAAATTGAGAACTTATGCATTACCCTACAGAATGATTTCAGAAATTCTCCTTATGTGTTTCAGAACAAATGTATATTTTTAGGTGACATATAGTGCATTGAAGACAGAGTATTCTTCCGTGTTCTTTCCATTCTTAGACTAAACAGTTCAAGTAACAATCAAAAGTAGCAAACATGCATAGACATTTAAAGCTGGTACTAGTTTCCTCTATAGCCAGGTAATATTGGTGACTTGTTTAGACTCCTGCCTTTATTTTTGCTCATTCTTCACTGAAAAACTGATTGATAGCTTGTTTTAAATCTGCTTTGAGGAGTAGGTGAAGTTTTTGTTTACTTCTTTAAATGACCCACATATTATTAGATTATAGATAATCAGTTTGGCATAAATGAACATTGAACAGTTTTAATAATATCAAAGTTTTTTGTGGCATTTGTGGAAGAGGAGTAGTGAAGGAGGACATTTTTGCATTAAGAGCTGTTTATTTTGGCTATTTCCTTAAATGCTCGCTTTTAAAGAAATATAGAATTGAACTGAAGGAATTAAAATTATCAAAACTGTGTCAACTGAGGATGGTAAAACATTTGATAGAAACACTTGAAAGCAGAGGACAAAATATTGGGGAGGAAGTGGATTTTATGTATCTTTAGCAGATTTTTAATGTAAACTGTATCAGATTAATTTGTGTATCTGATAGTTTGTAAGATACCCTCCATCTTCCATTTTAGGTTTAGATTATGGTAGTCATTGGATGCAAGTCCAAAATCCTGCTTCAGCCTGCACTCTCAGTCTTGACTTACATACATTCTTTCAACCTAAGCATACAAATTCTCCAGCAATATATATGAAACAGATGCTTTATAGCATATAGTTTTCTGTGTTAAGGCCCTGACATTCAAGAAATCTCAAGGGAGATATAAACTAACATACGGTAATGTTGTAGAAAAAGCTGCAATTTGGACATATTTTATTTAGAAAATAGCTCTGTTCTTTGTAAACCTGTGAACCATAGAACTCTGCTGATGGCAAGTGTCCAAAATCTTGAGGTAGACTTTATTATAGCCAGGTTATTCCTAAGAGATTTTTGTCCAGGTTGCTAAATTTGTTCAAGACAGAAGTCCTCTACGTCCCAGATATTTTTATTTAGCTGCCCAAAGAGTTTGTTTGTGGTAGTTATATCAACATTTTTTCTCTGGCTTGCAGTGGAACTTGAAAAGCTACTCACTAGTCTCTTGATGTCAGGTTGTGTACTACCTCAGTCATCTCTCTCATTGAACAAACTGATTTACTCAATATAGCCATTACCTGTAGGTCACACTTCCTAAACATTTTATGATTCTCGTTTCTCTCCTGGATTCTCCCTTTCTGTCATAAATTTTCTTGAGAGTTTAGCATTTCTTAATATCAGCAAACAGTGTGCAAAAAAATATGAAAAATACTACACATATAGATATTAATAATTAAATGTTATTATATTTAGTATAAATATAGTAAAATACAATTTACAAAAATATTTGTAGTTGTTTTAATTACAGAAATTTGGGCAGATGAACATAATGGAACTGAGGTAGAGATGAAAATTTGCAAAATAAGAAAGACGCATACTAAGAGTATAGCCTCACTGAATAATTGATACATAGCAAGTTGAAGCTAGAGCTGTAAAGCTGAAGCAAAGCTTATAGTCAGAGCTAGAAAATTGTTTGCTGATATTTACTTGTAAGATAATTGCATCATGGAAAACAAAGGCTCGTATGCAACAGGCAAAAGAATAATCACTAGACTACTTGTTAAGATTCCTGCAAAAAATGTCACCTCTGGTAAAAAAAAAAAACAAAAACAAACCAAAGATGTAAATTTTTGTTATTATTAGTAAATTAATTTTAAAGCTTCAAGTGATAGGAGTGTTTTGAACTGTGGCTTAAAATTACTGAAGCTTTTTCTTAAGACAATTAACTTAAAAATAAATGATATTTTAGTTTGGAAGCACAGCTTCTCAACACTTTAAACACAAGAACAATAAAGAATCTAATTATGTTTCCATTTTGGAAAAAAATGTCTAGGTATGTAGAAAAGAAAAAAAAAACAACAACCAAACTTGTGTGTTTACACAGGCTCATATGCAGTAATCAAAGTGTTATTCCCTATGTGATGATAAGAGTCATAGGATCTCCCAAGCAATGGAAATTGTGCATACTTCTACATATGATATCTCTGTGCTGTCTGAAATTTGCTATTGAACAGGGTATGTGTTGCAACTGATAGTGCATGTTTGTTCATGTGTTTGGATCTACCTATATAGGCTAGGAAAATAATGACTGCCTTGCTGTGAGTATTTGATACTGACAAAAAGTCAACTACACTGTATATCAATCAATGTCTTCTTAGGAGAAAAGTCATCCCTGTTAGAGTGGTGAGGCACTGCAACAAGTTGCTCAGAGAAGTTGTGGATGCCCCATCCCTTGACCTGTTTAAGACAAGGTTGGGGATTTGAGTTTGCTGGTCTAGTGGAATGTGTCCCTTCCCATTCCAGAGGGATTGGAACTGAATGATCGTTAGGGTCTCTTCCATCCTAAGCCATTCTGTGATGCTGGAATGGATTCTACAGTGTTCAATCAGGTTAGTTTTAAAACTTCAAACTAAGTGTTCCTGAAGTGATGCATTGGCAATGTATTGTATGCTTAGTACTAATGATGTGTTCTACACATTGCTGAACACTATCACTATATAAACAAATCTTTGAATTCTGTGTATAGTGTCCTAGAGCGTGCAGCTGTGTTTAGCGCTGGTGGCTGGTGCTCCTTCATTATGGAGGTGACTTGATCAGAAGCACTAACCCAAAGAAACTTGTGAGATCCCCTAAGTAACTTCCTTTATTCAAAGAATATGAATATGACTTATTGTACTTCCCTGTATGTGAAATGTAGGCACAACTGCTATTTTCACGGCAGGAACCAATATAAACTAAGGAGTCTGCTCAGAAAATCGTTGTTGCACAGTTTAAACTAGTTGAAGTCTAAGACATCCCTGAGGAAGGGCTTTTCAAAAATGCTCTGGTATCTTTCAGAGTTGTCGTTCTGGGAAATACCAGAGAAGAAAATACGAAAAAATGCAAACTGTAAATGTAAGGGAAGCTTATTTTGTGCAGTGAACTGTTTGGCAGTATGAGCTGTGAATGAGCAGAAATCTCTGCATCTGTCCCATCTACCATTTCCCCAGGGACAGAACAGTCACTACTCATGACTACCTCCACTGAGATGCCACACTAAGCCACATCAGGGAATTTTACAGCATTTACACTTTCCCTTAGTGTATTTATAAGTAAACATGCTATCTCTTAAGATAAAAACAATGTACTTGTTTAGTAAATGAGGAGTGTAGCTGGGAGACAGTAATGAGCAGGAACAAGAGCATCAGAAATTTAAAAAGGGCTGAGATAACACCTGATTTAACATTTTATGAAAGCGTACAAAGTCAGAACACAAGTAAAATGCAAATGTATTTTTTCCCTCTAACATTGACCAAACTAGAAACAGCAGATTTAACATGGTTGCTTGCAGCTTTAGTGTTGCTAAGAACAATGCTTGGCATATTTTTTTCCTTCCCTCAGTCTTCTCAACCCAATGCCAGCAGTGGTAAAAGCTCATAGATGAGGTTTAATATCACTTTTTTGAGTGTAAGCTGCATACTGTAACAAGTATATACCATACTTCCCTTGCACTGATTCATGTTGTATCTGTCTGGTTGCCACAAAAATATCCTCCTGAGTGCCTGCTTCATTTTTACAGGTTCTTAATTTCTTTATTTATATTGAAACTCAATTTTTTTTATTCAGAAGCTCTTTTCAAATTTCCTGCAGCACACAAAAAAGTACTTTATCAACAAATAGTCTATTGATTTACATATAGATACACCATCTTTATTGTGTAAGAATTTAATCGATTAGAGCAATAAAAGTTTTAATCCAAAACAATCCAAAGAAAAACATTTTTAATAAGTGTATTTATCTGTTTAAAGACACATTGCATGTATCCCTTTCAAACACTGTCAATAAAGGCTCTATTTTTTTCAGAGATACCTTACTGCTTTTCTTCTCCACTCCCCAGAAACAGACATCCCAAGAACTGGTGCATTAATCAAATGGACAAATTTCTCGACAGGATTGTTTTAGAAACTATGCCATTAAATTTTAATGTAATGAGTGGACTCTTTTTCTGTTATGTGGAATAGTCCTCCATTTAATGCATGCATTTTGACAAATCAGTTATGACATTTATTTTGATAAGGCTGTGGATGTCAGACAGCAGACACGTGCCAGTCAGTTAACTGGTTAATCGCTTAATAGTAGATTTTCTGGTGAGAGCTGCTGTTTTCTACAGGTGCCATCTCACTTTTTTCTGTGACACATAATTAAAATTAAGCCTCATCGATCTTTGATTACACCAGGAAACTATGTTTGTGAATAAATAGTGCCTTTGAAATTAATAGGTGCTGTTTACCAAGTAAGAGAGCAGACTACCCCTCAACATTCTTAGTTGTGGTAGGATAACAAATAAAATTACAGCATAAAAAATAAACCCCTCAAAATTTCAAATTATGGCTCCTGAATTAAATGCTTCTCATGTCCTCAGTAATTTTTTCACATAGCTCTATGGTAAGAGTTCTGATTTCTCAGCTGAGAAGACACTTAAACAAGTTAGCAAAAATGTGATTTTTTCACCCTGAGAATTTCTTTATTTGCTCAGAGCAGATGTTAAGCTCAGCAGTAGGTCTGTTTCCAGTATTGTTAGGGGAAAGTGAGGATTCTTGTATAAAATGAGCAATCTCTTGGTAAATGCTCCTAGATTACCAGACTGGCAGTGTAAAGATGAGACAAATTGCATCTGTAGATTTAATAAACTTTTTAAAGTCATAAGCAGAGTCAGAATAATATGATGTCTGTGTTCAGTCCTCACTCATAAGCAGTTACATTATTACTTAACCAGTGATGTCTTTATATCTTTAAAGAAAAACCTGAAGTATGGTTTCCTACTGAGAATCTCTGCTGCTAGTCTTTTTGTTGGGTTTTATTTGTTGTTTTGTGGAATTTTTTTTAAAAACTAAAAAGAAAAAAATGTTTCAGAAGGTGGGAAGGTTTGGAATGGTTTGGGAAGGGAAGGAAAGGTTTGGAAAGGGAAGAATTGGGAAACTTTGGGAAGGTTTAGGAGGGTTTGGGAAGGGAAGGAAAGGTTTGGAAAGGGAAGAATTGGGAAACTTTGGGAAGGTTTAGGAGGGTTTGGGAAGGGAAGGAAAGGTTTGGAAAGGGAAGAATTGGGAAACTTTGGGAAGGTTTAGGAGGGTTTGGGAAGGGAAGGAAAGGTTTGGAAAGGGAAGAATTGGGAAACTTTGGGAAGGTTTAGGAGGGTTTGGGAAGGGAAGG
>JAJPCS010000069.1:8233280-8276699 GCA_021164005.1 Willisornis vidua nigrigula
TATCTATCTATCTATCTATCTATCTATCTATCTATCTATCTATCTATCTATCTATCTATCTATCAAGATATAAAGCATACATATAAGGTATAAAAATGTTTAATTCAAGCTTGTGATATGACATATTACAACAATGAAACATTTGGCATCCAACATATAAATATGTAAGAGTTCCTTATTTTGGGTCAGAAAAGTCCTGATATTGAAACAAGGAAGACTGGAAATCCCTCTTCAATCACTATTTGTTCCATTGCTTCATGCAGCCTACATTTAATTTTTTCACAAAACTTATTCTGCTTTTCAGCTCAGTGAAACTGCTTGTTTTTTTCTGACCATAGGTGGTTTTGCTTCATGTGACCTTACGCATGTAGTCTGCAGGACTATATTATAGGACATAGTTGTTTCAATTTTCTTTCTTTCAATATGTGACTGTAGTAAAGGGTTTTTGTCAGAGTGAACTAAAACAGACAAAACAATGCCCTCACAAGGTCTTCATTTTTATGGTTATTCCTAAGCAAAACAAGACCTACAGAAAATAAGATGGAAACAAACAATAGTAATACTGTTCCAATTTTTTAATTACCATAAATTGAGTAAAAGTCTGTGATAAAAAGGTTTACCACCAAGTTTTCTTGAATTTCAGAAATCTGAGTGTTCTAGAGCACAACTCCTATGATGAGTAGCTGAGGCAGCTTGGGTCATTTAGCGTGGAGAAAAGGAAACTCAGGCGAGAATTATCACTTTCTACAGCTACCTGAAAGGAGGTTGTAAGCAAGGTGGAGGTTGGTCTCTCACAAGTAACAAGTGGTGGGACAAGAGGCAATGGTCTCAAGTTGCATCAAGGCAAGATTGAATATCAGGAAAAATTTCTTCACCCAAAGTTGCCAAGGATTGGAAGTTGCCAGGCAGTAACCCAGGATCTGGTTGAATCAGCATCCTTGGAGGTATTTATAAAAATGCATAGATGTGACACTTAGTTTAATGGTGGACTTCGCAACACAGGTTTGGACTTAATCATCTTAGAGGTCTTTACCAACCTAAATGATTCTATGATTCTATGTTTACCAACGTGAAACATTTTGTTTAACTGAGCTTTGCATTAATCTCTGGCTCTTCTTTCTACTACTGCAGTATTAGTCGGTTTTCAAGTCTTAGTCTAATCCAGGAACTTGTGGCCCTTCTAAAGCAGGGGAGAATTTCAGAAATTAACTATATCAGGGTCTTATAAAAATGGATAAAATCTCTGCTAAACTGTAGGAAAAATTTTTAAGGCATTTTTGCACCAAAAAAATCATAGTGCAAGGTTTCTTGAATTTTTTTCTCTTAAATCTGTGAATTGCACACTGGTTACATGACAATTCTATAGGATCTTGTTTGGTTTTGAATGTAAGCTTTGGTTCTCCTGCATTTCAGAGCTCTCCTGCTGCATCAAAATTATGCATGCTACACTGTCTGTGACACATGTTGGACAACTCTGTTATATTCATGTCCCCTGAATCATGGAATATCTTAAAAAAAATAGATGAAAAAAAATGTATACTTTGCTTCTATACGTGAGAATGATTACATTAAGAAGATGTCTGGGTAATCTAAAAATAATGAGAAATTGAAAAGTTCTGTCAGCACTGGCATTTATTTACAGTTGACACATAACAGCCTCTGGAAATTGTAGGTTGTGATAGGTCAGTTTTGTTTTTCATGTCTGTGAAAAATACCAGCTTGCTAACTCTAAAAATTCAAGTCTCATATTCTGATTTTTTTTTTCCTCCCAAAAAGAGGTGAAAAGAAGGAGTGGAAATTAGACTTCTAAGAACAGAAAGAAGATAGATCTCTTTAAAATAACTTTAATAATTTTATCTGTAATAATGTAATAATTTTATCTCCATTTATTTATGGTGAGGAAATATTTCTTTTTACTTTCTCCTATGTCCTTAACTAATGTGTCTTCCCAAGGTACATAATATAATATCTGTATTGTAGAATATAATACATGTAGTGAGAATTAGTTATATTGCATGGCACAGGGACATGGACAGTAATCCATCTAATCACAGCTATTGAGCAATAACAATTTTCAAGCATTACAGATTGATCACAGTTGCAAAGGAGTGACAAAAATTTAGATGTTGGATGATTCAAAGGTACAATGATGCCTCCTCGTGCATTTTTGCAGTGTTCCTTTCAGTATGTATATAGTTTCTTTTTTATTTTTTTTTGCTGTAAACCAAAAACAAACAACAACAATAAAAAGATAATTAATTTGACCTAATTTGGTTAAAATGTTGATATTGATGCACTTATCAAAGACAAATAAATGAAACATCAGAATTTTTTAAGTTCACTATTATTTTAAGTAAGTTTGAGTTAATTGTGTAATTTTGTTTCTGGACTTTTTAAATACATTATTATTTTGAGGCTTTGAATTAATAGTAACTTGGAAACTTGCACATCTGGAGTTGTTTTTTATAATTTTCTCAGGAGTTTCAAGTAAACCCCTTAGATTCTCTTGGGTTGAGCTGACAAAATACCAGCTGCCCCATACAGCCTGTCAGTCTCACTCCCCCTTTCACTGAGAAAAGGGAGAAAGGACAAAAACTGGAACCTCAAAACAGGTTTAAACTTAAACTAATTAGATATATTTATACAGAAAAGAAAAAAAAATAAAAAACTACAATATAACACTCAATTACACAAGTTAGAAATAACAAAAAATAACTCCCCGCTCCCCATCAAACACAAATCCTACCATTCTAACTACAAATCACTCTGGAGAACTCAATTCCCCAGAGACAGACCTAAGCAGAGAGAAGGGCTAAGAACAAACATTTTACTTCCCTAAGATAACATGGTGGTGAGCCAGTGCTGGGCCTGGTCCTCTTGGGACAGCACAGTATGTCCTTCCCAGATGAGAAGCTATTAAGGAACTGAGACTAAGACACTCCTACAGCAGCTTTTATATTTTGAGATAACATCAGAATATGGTATGGAATACCATTGGCCAGTAGAAGTCAGCTCGCGGCTTGAGTCAGCTGATAGTCTCAGGCCTACTCTGAAATCTAAAGCCTAAATTTAGACCTACACCTAGCTAAACCCATAATATAGAAGGATTCTTTTGAAAACAGATGCAACAGAACTGAACACTTGTGTTTTTATTTTGTTTGCTTTTCTACTTCATACATACCTGTGACAAAATAGGAACAGTGAACAATGAAAATAAAGTCTGAAAAGTCTCTCTATAGACAAAACCGTTAGATTTTTGTTCTTGACATTTCTCTTGGTTTACATCTTTCCAAAATACTTTCTGCCGCCCAGGGTTTTGTGTTGACAAGACTAATTTCAGAGACTCAGAACAATCTGTGAAAGTATTCCTTGGAAAAGTAAAGGTGATTTTATCTGTGAGATTGAAGAACGATATGCAGTTCTGAATCTAAATTGAATTCAGGAAAAAATGCATTTAACCTAGAAATCTCCAAAAGTAACATTTAAAAATCGCAAGACAAAAACAAACCCCTCTCCCACAAACCCCCCACAAAACAAACAAAACAAACAATCAAAACAAACAAAACACACACACACATGCAGAAAAATAAAAGTAGAAATAGGCCTGACATAGGAAGATACTGTCATGGAAGACACTTCAAAGCTTTACCTGAAATAAAAATCAAAAGAATGCCATTTTATCACAAAGACTATTCCTCCTAACTTTCAGGACAGTATTTCTTCCAAAATCTTTCAATGCCCTGTTTGAGTTTGAATATCACCCACAATTCATAGAACCATAGAATATCCTGACTTGGAAAAGATCAACAAGGATCATCAAAGTCCAGCTCCTGACCCTGCACAGACAGCCCAAAGAATCACACCATGTACCTGAGATTGTTGCCCGAACTCTAAAACTCCAGTGGGAGTCAAAGGCTAAACTGTCAGTAACTGAAGGGACACAAGAATTTTAGCCACAATCCTTGTCCATACCTTGCAGTTTTTCTGTGCATTTTTTCCAAAATTTCATTTTTCATGCTTTTATATTTGATTTTACTTGATCTGTAAATTTTAATTTGCTGCAGGCTGAGATATCCCCAAAGAGTTTAGATGCTACCAGAAGGATCTACAGGATCAGAAGTCTATAAATGAAAACGATTAATTGCATTCCATGTTTATTATATTATTAATGAAGCTGTGATGCTACCACCCATAGTAAAAGTCATACTTACAAACAGTCTTTCGCATGCATGAAGTGTCCTTACATTCCATATACTATCATAGAAGTGTGTTAACCATAAACTATCCAGAAGACTGAGATAAGTCTAGGTATGCTTTTTAAGTGTTCTAATAAATCTGCTTTAATAAAATGTAACTAACATTTCAGCTTTTCATCTTACTGGTACTTTTCTTTGGTCACAAAAATTGATTTGCAACATTAGAGTGCATTCATATGTGAAGGCTGAACCTTGGCAGAAAGGGTTTTTATAAGTTATTTAGAATTTTTGAAAAGTCATTTAGAATTCCATTGGCCATCAGATTTAGCCTAAGGTAGGAAAATGTTATCCTACCATAAAACTTTTTGACATTTTTGTCTTTATATTGTTTCAATGTCATTATCAGCATCAAATCAATACTTATATTTGCAAAAAATTACTTATTTCTAACCCATTGTGAAATACACATGCATTTTTTAACAATTTTTTTAATCCATTGGAATTTAAAATATATTTTATCTAAAAATTTGTTGTATGCCAAGATTAAGCAAAGATTTTATGCTGGGATCAGTTACTTAGTGGACTAAACATCTGACGTGTTCATAAATTAAGGAAGAATAAACTTGGTAAAAGGATCATAAAGCTTTTCTTTTTCTTAACCTTTCAGTTCTGCAGGGAGTGCATTTATTAAAACATTGAGAAAGACTATCTGTTGAAAATTAATTTTTTGCATACATAGGGAAAAACTGCAAACTAATAGGAAAAAAAATTACAGATTTTTGGTACACATGGTAATTAATGACCACCAATTACATTTTCTTGAGCTTGAAATGAAGTCTTCCTAAAAATATTTTCAAACCCATTATTTCCATCCTACACTACCAACACTTTCATTCTATGAAGCACTCAATGCTATGGGATACATATTAATAGGCAATTTTCAGTAAACTGGTGGGTGCTGACAACAGGTTACCCATCTCCCACTCATATTAGCAGACGACAAATTCCTATCTGAAGTCTGCAAAACAATTTCTGACTTTCTTCAACAGACAAATACATTCCTTATATAATATGTGACTTCTCATAAAGCAACAGGAAATCTTACCTCCCATGTACTCATTTCCAGTGGGGCAAGAGAAAGAGAGCATTTCTTTTTCAAGCAAAAAATATAATTTTCTTTGAATTTTGAAATATCTTTAAATTTATGCCAATAATTTGGGTTTCTTTTTTGTCTCAGGATGGCAGAAAGAAGCCTGAGCATCCTTTGGCTTCATAAGTTATATTCAGGGGGAAGATTCAGATTAAATATTAGAAAAAAAAATTACAGTTAGGGTATGGTCAGGCATTGAAATAAGTTGCCCAAGAAGTTGATGGAGTCACCATGCTTGGACGTGTTTGAGAGGTATTGATCTGGCACTGAGTGATATGGTTTAGAAGGTAGATGTTACAGGGGAAGTGCTGGATTGATGGTTGGACTTGATGATCTAAGAGGTCTCTTTCAGCCTTGATGATTCTATGATTGCTTGATTGTATGATTTGCTTGGCAACTCTTGCTACTAAAAGAGTATCCAAATTACCTGGAGGGAATAATAATGAGACATAGAAGCATAAGTAATCCAGATGAGGCATTCATACTTTGCCTCTGAGGGGAGTAAGTGAAACCCCCCAACACTGACAGAACATTTGATACTCTATCTATTGTCTGCAAACTAAAAAAAACTATCATAGCAGTATTCAGCATCACTTTCAATATTTCCTGTCACCTATGGTGGTAGACAAGCTGGAATGTAGTAAAGACGCAGGATTTCTGTCTCCTAGTTATGGCAGAATGCTATGCTGGACCAGCACTGGAAACCTGGAAAGCTCCCTGGCCATACAATACCTGGAAATCGATGCATCACATGAAATAACCCTAATAATATGAGAACTTGTCTTTTAATGGCCTGAAAGAAACACATCTTATGAGAACTTTTCTTAGGAGAGGTAGCTTTGCACTCTCCCCCCCCCCCCAAAAAAAAAAAAAAAAAAAGAAATAGAGCTCTGCCTCATGTTTTAGATTCAAAGAGAGCTTAACTTGAATAAAAAGTGAACAACCCAAAGAGTACTAAAAGAATGAGAAACGACTATCACAGGCAAGTTGTCATGACGAAGGAAGTGAAGGATTAAGGAAAGGGTCGGTATCAGAAATGAGATCTCCCTGATGCTAAATGGTGAACTAGAAAATAAAAGAATTAATGGAAAAAAAAATGTTTCTATGTTGAATGTGGCATGAATCATTGCAAAACAGACAAATTATAATCAACTCCCTGTCAACCCTGAAATTGTGCAGGATCTGCTGATCAAGCTGGATCTCTACAATGCCATTCTTGAATGGGTCTTGATGGAATTCATCCAATAATCCTCAAAGAACTGGCTGATGTCATTGCAAAACCTCTCTTGATGATTTTTGATGGTCTTGGGAATCTGTAGAAGTCCCAGCTGACAGGAAGCTGGCAGACGTCTTGATTTTCAAGAACAGCAAGAAGGACCCTGAAAACTACAGACTTCTCAGTCTTACTTCAGTCCCTGGTAAAGTTATGGAGAAGATTATTCTGGGAAGTTTTGAAAAACACCTAAAAGACATCGGTCACAGCCAGCACAGATTCATGGGGAGAAAGTCCTTCTTGTCAAAACTGATGTCCTTTTCTGACAAGGTAACACATCTTGATCAAGGGAAGTCCGTTGACGTATTTTTTTGGATTTCGATAAGGTATTCAATACTGTGTTTCACAGCATCCTTCTGGACAAAATGTCCAGCACACAGCTGGATAAACACATCACGTGGTGGGCGAGCAGTTTGCTCAAGAGTTGAGTGCAGAGGGTCAGAGTGAATGGGGGAACATCAAAGTGGTGACCTGTCATTAGTGGGGTTCCATAGGGCTCCATCTTGGGCCCAGCTATAAAGCCCTGGGTCAAAACCACAAGCTGCCCAGGCATTTTAGTTATATTTAACACCCAAGAGTTCTCACTGAACTTTTGTAGAGCCTTTTAGGTCTTTAATACCTTGAAGTCACATAAAGAGGAAAAGCTACACACTTTTTCCAAAGAAAATGTTTTAAATTAGTGAGAAAATAGGCATTTTGGTAAAAGGTTCACAGGAATACCATATAACCAAAGAGAAGATTCCACAAAAGTGACTAGAACAATGATCCAGTGGGATTTCTTTATGCCTTGTTGGTGCTGTGTGATGTACGATTTCTGCAAGATATGGTAATTCTCCTGGTACTGGAGCTGTTAGTCCATAACCTAGGAGAAAATGTGCTCCCTGGTTTCCCTTACCACATGGTCACTGGGAGCCCCAGAGAAAGGACACACAGAGACCACCGGAAAGGGAACAAAGAGAAAGTTTATTCGTAGTCAAGGGTTTATATGGACTTTGGAGGGATTCAAACTCACCAATAAGGGACAAGAGGGGAGTCTGGCTTTGAACCAATAGGAGTAAGGGGATTTACATTCAGTGGGAGAGGGATTCAGGTAACATGATGTCACAATCTTCCCCCAGCCCCCTGAGCTTACAGGGGTATTCTGGGAAGAAGAAAGTGACTTGGCAAAAAAGGACATTTTAACAGATATTCTATACATTCAAACAACATTAAAAACATCAGTTGTTAAAGCATTATCAGTGGCTGGTTGTTTCTCTTCACAAGTCCATCTCTGGCAGGACCCTTCTGTGGTATATATAGTGATTCTATCCCGACAGAACAAGACTTAGTAAAATATAACCCATCAATTTTAAGTTACCCACAAGAGTTTAAGGAAAAAAGTAAAGAAAGAAAAGAGATTCGTAGAAAGAAGGAGTAAAGAAAGAGGTTGGAATAAGAAAATTGCATAGCTACCACTGAAGGGTGAGATGACAATAGCACGTACCTGCGCTCCTGTATTTCTGTGCTTCGGTTACAGCAGAGATGGGATGGTGCTCTCCAGGCCGGAGTGAGTGATGCTGTAGGCAATCAGAGGCTCCAGGGTTAGATATACCTTCCCTTGAAGACAAGGAAGAAACAGGGGCAGAGGTATAATAAGGTTTAGTTTGCAGTGTTCTAACCTGATTCTTTTAGTTTGCGCTGAGTTCTCTGAGGGTTTTCCCAGTCCTCCCAGTGAGGACCCTACCGCATATGTGTGGAGAGTACCTGGTCCCCACAGGGCCCAGGACTGCCTCCGATGAGGGAGCTCCCCCCAGCCCACAAGTGCAGGCAGGCACGGCTGAGGGTGGTGGCACCCCGGGGGGTGCCGCAGCCCCTGGGAATGGCAGAAGCGTAGCAATAGCAGCACCATACAATGCCACTCAGATAAAGCTGCATAAAAGCTGGCATGAACAGCATGAGCCCCAGTGGGGTTTTGTGCAGGTCACAGAGCCCCTGGGGCCCCCAGCGGTGGGCTGTGCAGTGTAACACAAGCCCTGGATGGGTTGGTACCAGCCTTTCCCTTCAGTGGGAAGTGCCGGCTCCAGGCTGAGCAATGCAGGTCCCAGCCAGACAGAGACATGGCGTTCACTGCCATCTGGCAGAGGCGGGTTGCAGCCACCATGACGACGCTAGCGCCACATGATTTCATCCCTTCCACCGGTTCTGAACTCCCACCCCTGATCCAACCCTCAGGTGCCTTGCTATTGTTTGTATTGTTATTGACTTGCATTATCAAACCTGTTTCAAGTTTACACCCCTTTGCCAAGCCAATCCCTTATCCTTACCCTTAAATCCAGTCCCCCACTGAAAATAAAGGCTTTTGGTGTGATTTCAACCCCTGCCTGTGTCTGGATTATTCTGGGAGCCATCCCCTACCCGGTCCCGAGACTAGGGGATATGGCGTAGGCAGGATACCAGGCAGGCCTTCAACTGGCAGCCAACTCCATGGCTTCTGATACTGCCATGAGGTTTCCATGAGGCTGCAGGTCTGACCTGGCCCCTCACACAACACACACACAAAAGGCAGTTGATTTGACCTAATTAAACAATCCAGTGAGATATAAAACCAGTCTGTCATTCCAATGCTCTCCAACATCTTCATAGATTACCTGGAAGCAGGACTGGAAACGATACTACATAAATTTGCAGATGACACAAACCTGGGAGGAGCCGTTTGATTCCTTCAAGGGCAGGCAGGCCCTACCGAGAGAGTTCAACAGATTAGAGGACTGGGCAATAACCAGCCTTATGGAGTTCAACAAGGAAAGTGCTGGATTCTGCATTTGGGATGAGGCAACCCTGGATGTACATACGGGCTGGGGAATGAGATACTGGAAAGCAGTGCCACAGAATGGGACTTGGGGGTCCTGGTCGATGGCATGTTGAATCTGAGTCAGCAGTGCCCTGGCAGCCAGGAGGGCCAACCGTGTCCTGGGGGGCATCAGGGAAATCATCACCAGCTGGTCAAGGGAGGAGATTGTTCTGCTCTGCTCTGCACTGGGACGGCCTCACCTTGAATATTGTGTGCAGTTGGGGGCACCACAATATAAGAAGGATATTTAGCTGTTAAGAGGGTGTCCAAAGGAAGGCAAAAAAGATGGTGAAGGACCCCCAACAGAAGCCAAATTATGAGTGGTTGAGGTCCCTTGGTGTGTTCAGCCTGGAGAAGAGGAGACTGAGAGGAGACCTCATTGCAGTTACAACATCCTTGTTAGGAGAAGAGGAAGGACAGGCACTGAACTCTTCTCTGCGATGACCAGTGACAGGACTCAGAGGAATGGCCTGAAGTTGTGTCATGGAGCTTTGGATTGGATGTTAAAAAGAGGTTCTTGACACAGAGAGTGGTTGGGTGATGGAACAGGCTCCCCAGGGAAGTGGTCACAGCACCAAGCCTGACAGAGTTCAGGAAACATTTTGCTGATACTCTTGGGCACATTATGTGACTCTTGGGGATTGTCCTGTGCAGGGCCAAGAGTTGGACTCAATGATCCTTAATAGTCTCTTCCTACTTGGCATATTCTGTCATTCTGTGAAATTTAAAATTGTATGTGCAGATTGCCTATACTTTTTGCTAATTCCTCCCTTAAATTCAGTGATTTGAGTTTTTAAATATTCACTACTAAGTTTTCACCTGCACATAAATTTGGTAGAATACATGGTTTCAGATAATTTTCTGCTGCAACATTCTGTCTTGATAACTTTATCATTCAAGCAGGTGAGACTTGAAAACAGTAAAGCCAACTTGATTCCACAAGGAAAGCTCACAGCAGCCAGTGCAAAATGTTTTGCTTTTTTAAACCTTAAATTATGCTGCTGGTCATAGACAAAGACCTTTCTTCATGTCCTTTGTCTAAATGACAGTGATAAATTTTTAAGTGTGGTGTTATCACTATCAAATGGAATTTCTCTATTCCTTCCAGGGCACACATGGTAGGTACTGCAGATGGATTGTAATACACTGAGTATGCAGGTTTTGTTGCAGGTGTGGGGTAGGCAGAATATTCCAAGATGCTGATAGATGCTCAGAAAACAGATGTATCTCCATACACCAGCTGTGTCAGTTACTATACCTACCAGTAGATACTTGATCCAGGAGTATTTCTGAACCGTTTCTGAGAGAACTGAGTGAAAAAGGCATACTTTATCTGTCTTGAATATATATGATAAGCCTTATATTTTTTCAGGCTGTGAATCCTTGTGGAATTTCAGCACTAAACGCTGACTCAAGTAGCTAATTTATCAACAGATTAGCTTTATGCATGCAAATGTTCCCATTAACATCTGCAAGCTTGATTGCAGGTTTACATTTAAACAAATATGAGTACTTTTGTGCATCGGAGACCAATAGATATTATTTATGTCTCAAACTTTGTAATTAGTAGTAGCTATTATTTCAGTGTATTCTTGTTTCACCCTAGGTATAGCTTGAAAAGATATCTTTGAAATGTGATGTATTTCTAAAATAGTTTACTAATTCCTACTTATGACACACTATCCTCCCTTCTACACATTGAATTTTATAGCTTGTTGCAAATTACAGTGTAAAAAGGGATTCAATTTTGATGCTTACTGATATTTTAGCATTTCAGAGTAAGACAAAGAGAAAGAATGAATTGTGTAGCCTGAACTCAGGCTACTTTTACCAGAATTTGTCTCTCTCACCTTTGCTCAGAAGCAATAATGGCAAGAAGAATTAAAAAAAATACGTAGCAAGAACAACCAACCAACCAAAAAACCCTACCAAAAACTAGAATAAAGCATGACAAGAATCTTCTGAATTCAAGATATATAAAGCAGGTTTCAAAGTTTTAGGGTGCCTTTTCTAATTAAGGATTGACTTTTCATATTCCAGCATTTCCTTATCAGTAAAATAGATGCAAAATCGATGAAATGTGTTATATCCATATCCTCCTTCTAAGTAATGATAGCCTATACTTACACTTTTATTTCTTGATTGTATTTTCTATCAGTCTGCTCTTCTGCTTAGGTATGTCTCTGCTGACTTGTCTCTTCTTCCATTGTTCTCTTTTCATTTTATAATATGCTTGGGACATCTCTAATTTCTAACCTGGCCAGAGCAGACTTAATTGGCAGTATAAAAGAGGGAGCTGAATTCATGTGATCCAGCACCATTCTGCAGTCTACCATTTTGGGACACTCTTTTCAGCATCCTTTACTCTCAAGACTCTACAAGTTGTTTTTGACTTTAGTGCAACATGGAGAACTATACATAAACTGTGTATTTATTTTGTACTCATTTTTTTTCACTGAACTTAAACACATACTTGGTACACTTGTACTCTTGTGATGGACTGAAATATTAGAAAAATTTTTCACCCTTTACTGGCAATTCTGTGATGAATATAAAGGCAAGTTCAGATGAACCAAAATAAGTGGTTATTGGAAAGTAAACATCTGACAATGGAAATATTTATGTAAAATTAGAGTCAGAAAAGATTGTTTAATGCAATTTTACATGGTGAATTCTCTATTAGATGCTCTGGAATGGAAACTTCAAAGTTGTGTTCAGATGTTTCCGGTGCTCTGGAAGAAGATATTTACTGTACATCAACCCTGAGGTCTTCCATGAATCTTGCAAAGGTGATGTATACATGGAATCCAAGAGGGAGAAAGTTCTTTTAATTAGAAAGAATCGCATGGATCTTGGAGAGTGCTAACTAAGCATCAGTTGTGTTTTCTTGTCTTCTAGAAATGTAACTGGGAAATAAAAAGTCATACGAAGTAATTTTTGTTTCTTTTTTCTCCACTAGATTTCAGAATTTAGTGGATTTTACTATTTATTATTTTCTTTAAAGCAGCAAGGAAATATCCATTTTCGCTTCTGGACACAAAAAAGAAAGGACCAGAATAAGCTCCAGTTCATAGCTAGGATATTCAGTCCACAGCCTTTTTAAAAATATTTGTTATTTAACTCATTGTATCATTGTCTCATATATTACAGTCTCTATTACAAAGAATCTAGAGTATTTTCAGTATAAGAGGGGTAAATTATCCACTGGCAAATGTTGGGATGATGGTGTTCATTGATACTCCTTATGGGTGACTTGAGAAGTCTTGTATGGAATAAAACAACACAAATATCTGGTCATAACTAACACAGGTTCCTGAGGGAAATGTTCTGCATAACCAACTGAATTTCCTTTTATGACAAGGTCACCCACCTAGCTGACAAAGGGAAGCCAGCAGATAAGGAGGTTTTGGATTTTAGAAAAGCTTTTGACACTGTATCATTCTGGACAAAATCTCCATCATGCATCTAGGCCAGTACATACTACACTGGGTGAGCAATTGGCTGATGAGTCAAGCTCAGAGAGTTCCAGTACATTCAGTTTCATCCGACTTGTGAGTTTCCCCAGGGAACAATTTTAGGACCAGTGTTCTTTAACATTTTCATAAATGTTCTGGATGCAGGAATCCAGACTGGATCTTAAGTGAATTTAACAATAGACAAAAGCTGGGAGGAGCTGTGGACCCCTTGGAGGGTAGAGAGGCCTTACAGAGAGAGCTAGATAGACTAGAGAACTAGGCAATCACCAACTGTATGAAATTTAATGACAGCAAATCCCAGAATCTCCACCTAAGCCAGGGCAATCTGTTTACACACACAGATTTGAGGAGGAGAGTCTTGAAAGCAGTCCTGTAGAAAGGGAAGTGGAGGTTAGAGTTGATGGCAAGTTGAATAAGAGTCAGCAGTGCCCTGGCAGCCTAAACAGCCAATCATATCCTGATGTGCATCAGACAAAACATCACCAGTTGCTTGAGGAATATGATTGCCCTGCTCTGCTCTGTGCTGGTGTAGTCCCACCTCAAATCCTGTTTTGAGCACCACAACATAAGAAGGGCATCAAACTGTTAGACTGTGTCCAGAGGAGGGCAGCCAAGATGGTGAAAGGTCTTGAGGTCAGGACTTGGAAGGAGCAGCTGAGGTAATTTGGTTTGTTCATCTTGGAGAAGAGAAGGCTGAGAGGTGACTTCATCACTGTCTTTACCTTTCTCAAGGGAGACAACAGAAGTGGAGGTGCTGATCTCTGCTGATCAGTGGTAGGACATGAGGAAACACATGCATGTTTTTTCCTATAATAATATTTAGAAAATACTGTTGACTGCATATCATGTAATGTGATTCTGAAGATAAAGGAGTATAGATAGGAGAAGGTATAGAAAGTAATCCAGAAACAGTCTCTAGATTTACATGAAGGCCAACATTTACAGATTTTCAACATTTCCATTTTATGTAAATCAGTATCTTTGAACTGAAATATTGAAACCATATGGATTTAAGACTATGATCTTATTTATAAAATGAAAAAGTAAGGAGATGTCTCATGTTTCTAGATGTGCTAACATCTCCTTCAAAAACGTATTGGAATAAAAATAATGTTATCTACTCTGTTGACATATCCCACAAAGGGATCGGAGCATGCTCTTACAAAATTACAGAAATACTGAATTTGGTGGCATCTCTTGACATTATCTGGTCCAAATCCTCTTCTCAAATCAGAATCAGCTACAGCAAGTTGCTCATTAGTGTGTTCTGTCAAATTTTTTATACCTTCGGGGTTGGAGACACCACAACCTCTCTGGGTAACTAGTTCTGTATTCAAGCACTCTCACAGTAGAAAAATAATTATTTTTTTGTGTAGAAATGAAACTTTATGTGCTTCAATTTCTGCTTATTACCTCTTGTCCCATCAGTGGACACCACTGTGGAAGTCTGGTTCCTTCTTCAGTGTCTCACATCATCTATTTATACTCAGAGAAGATGTCCCCGATCCTTCTGTTCTACAGCATGAATAGTTGCATCTCTCAGTCTCTTCTTATACGAGAGACACTTCAGCACCTTTATACTCTTTGTGCCCTTCTGCTGGAAGATGTAACACAATTAAGAAAATTGTACAATTTCAGTTCCTAATGTGTTCTGCTGGTCATTTTACCATAGTTTTTGTTTGTTTGGTTTTTTTTAGAAATATATATTTGAACAATGAAACATCTTATTCTTTAATGGTTGTATAACCTATCTTAGCTGAACAATTTAGGGAAAAAAAGTAGACAGAAAGCCATTACTATATGGTGTTAGAATAAACCCAAGGATTTTTATTATGTCACTTTGCATTATTTGACTTTTCATTCCACTAATACCAAGTGGTTTACTACTTTGAAACTACTAGAATGAGAATTCACATATGTTACCCAGAAGTATTCTCATGGCTGACTCCTTTCCTCACCATCTTCATATTAAATGGCAGATTCTGCTGAGGCACAAAGGAGAGTTTCTGCAGTGCTGTGCAGTTAGCCAGTTACCTGTCAGCTGATAGGAGATACACTTGGTCATCTTCTTCCTTGTAGCTAAGTGACATTGGTCAAGGACATCTGTTAGTGGTGTCTTCCAATAACACCAGCTGAGGTAGAACGTTAGGTATTTACTGCTGAAATAAGTCATAGTCATCTTTGCAAGGAACTTGTAACAGCCTCTTGTCTTTAGATTTTGTTTTGTTTGTTTTTTTTGTTTTGTTTTTTTTTCCTTTGAGAAGACTCAGTAGAATACAGTAATTCTATGGAATAGGTTTCATGAAGTCTATTGCATACTATGCCTGGATATGCAATATCCAAGCAATTTCTTCTTTCAGGAAAGTAACTTAAGAGTTAGAATGAAAACAAGTGTTATAATAATTGCTGCTGAAGTATCAAATAAAGACAAATGTAGATAGCTGAAAATTTTCATCTTCTTTTTTAATATCTGTTCATCATGCACCATAGTTTAAATACGTAATACTCTGACAAGGACAACAAATGCCTTTACTGGGATGAATCATGCAAAGGGCCATTACAACAGTCATCAAATATACTAAACAACATCTAGCAAAACTGAGAGGTCAGTAGGGTTGCAAGAGTATTACATATTTATTTCAGTTTTAAAGTGTTGCTCAGGCCCTCATTTCATTAAGGTTGAACATCACCAAGAATCATGATACCACAACTTCAATGAACATCTTGTTCCACTTTTTGACAAGTTTCCTAGGGGTCAAAGAAATTTTCTTTATATTGAGTCTGAGTTTCCCATGTTCAAAGTTGTACTTGTTGCCTCATACTGAGAAGGGATTGGCTTCATCTTCCTTATGCATCCTCATTCCTCAACAACAGAGGAATCTCACTTCAATGTCTTTCTAAAGATTGAAGAAACCCACGTCTCTCATCCACATACTCTAGCCCTGACCGTCATGGTGAACAACACTAAATTCACCCCTGTACATTAGTGTCCGTCCTATGCCAGAATCCAAGGACTAGAACCTGCACTCCTTGTGTGGTCTCACTAATGCTGAGCAGTGGGGCAGGATCAGTGTCCGATCCAGCTGCTGTGCCTGTGCAGGATCATCCTGAGATGCAGGGCCTGTTTTGCCAGGAAGGAATTGCCTCCTTTTGGGAACTTGCTGCCTTGCAGACTTGTTTCTGCTCAGTGACCGCTAGTCTTTTCTGCTGCAGAGGTGAGTCCTTTCCAGGACTTTGGGGAACTCCATGAGTTCATTCCTAGAACATTCAGCCCATTTCTTCAGTTCTTCTGAAATTCCTCTAAGTAACATTATTATCCTTCAGCATGAGGTCCACTTCCCTTGATATTGTGCCTCCAAGTACTTGCTGGCCCTATCATCAGATCAATCAAGCACATGGTGAGAGCTCTAAAGTTCTTTGGACCCCTCATTAGTCTCTGAGGGGTGCCACTCTTAATCAGCCACTATTTGAACATTGCAAAACTGACCCCCACACTTAAAACCCATTTTTCCAAAGCATTTTCTTCTCATAGTTTCATGGCCATACACAGACTAGACATCTAGTAGGCTCAAAGGAGTCTACATATGATCATGCCAAGGGCCTTGTTAAAGTCAAGGTATGCAATATCCACTGCTGTCCTGTAGATGCTCTGCCAATCACCTATTGCTGATGTTGGTCAGGGTTGCCCTTGGTAGATTTCTATAATGGCTAATTTGTCTGTCTTCCAGAATGACAGTCTGATTGCACCATGTGTGAGCAAACCAATACCAGGGTAATCTTGGGAAAAGAGTTAACTAGCTAGTTCTTAGGCAGTAACACATGGTAACAATCAGGGCAAGAATTTTCCTCATGACCAGTTTTGCACTTGGATGGGACACCTCTTTTATGATTTGTTTGCTTTGTATAAGGGAAAAATATTTTTATAAACCACAGCTACTGTTCTTAAGTACAATATTATGCAACAAGGTAAATTCTGCTCCCTCAACTTATGTTTCTAGGAATAGGACTCTGCAGTAGAAAAGTTCATATGCCTTATAAGATGCTATTAGGTCAGTTGAGACTGGTCCCAATTTATTTGTCCTAAAGCCTATTAAATTGTCTTATGCTTGTACTGGTTTTAGAAATAATGTCAGTCAGCCTGAGAGTGGAATTCTCTTTCCTTTCTGCAAATGGGTTATGTATGCTGTGAACACAAGTATTCATTGTGTTTTGTGTTCTATGTTAAAGTACATATTGCTTTATTACTTTGTTTATCCATTAGAGAGCATTAAGATTCCCTCCACTCTGGATTTTTTTACTAGGATTTTACATTTCCCTGTCTATAAGCATATCAATACACAGAAGTTCAGCATGATAGGCATTGTTAGTCATGATTATCTTGGAATGCTGTTTCTGTCATAACTATATAGACAATGGAAGGATAAGAATTAAATGATAATATCAGTGGTGAAGATTGACTGGGCAGGTGGTCAGTGAAAAATAGGGAAACTGTGTGTGTTTTGTTCTGTCTTTACTCTGCTACAACCTAATGTATTTGGAGAAAAAGATTCTATAGCCTTTCTGCTACTTGTGTTCCTCCTGAAGGTAATTAACTACTGCTGTCAGATTTGAGTTCCCTAAAAGGACTGGTGCAGTGGTATTTTATTAATTATACTCTGCAGTAAATTGTGTAATGAATTGTGCTGTTTCATTTAACAGAAAATCTTGGTTGCTGAGGCGGTATGTTTCTTTGATAAGCTCATACTGAGGGTAGCTGCTTCACTAAATATTCCTTCCATTTTTTGTAACTGATGTGGATATATAAATATACAGACGTAATTTTTTTAATTGCTTGTAAATCTTAGATTAGTAGCAAAAATTTGGTCATTCATCTTATGTATAGCATAATCAGGAGGTCTCCACCGTTGAGTTTTTGTAAATGTATGTGTAGTGGGTTTTTTTTTATATTAAATTGGTCCTTTCTTCAGTTGCTTACTATTTCTCTTGCAAAGGGAATTCAGGTTCCTGGACCTCTTTAATCTTCCTTACTACATGTAAGCAGACCATACCAAGCCTTTCCTATACAGACCTCACCATCACAGAAACAAGTGGTATGAAATCAAAATATGAAATGAAATAAAAGAGTGGTTCATACTCTGTTGAGAGATCTGAAGGCTAAGGTTACCGATCAAGTTGCTATTTTCTGTTTCAGTACCCGATTAATATTTGTGGAGATTAGCTTCTAATAGACCAAAACCATCAAAGAATCACCCAGTAATTTTGGGCCAGATCCTGGGCATGATATCTCTACCTTTATTGTGACAAGAATATAAGGCTTTTCTGTATCTGAAAACTTTACATGATTTAGACATGGAACAATAAATTCCTGTGTCCTGTGCTACTGAGTCCAGGTGCTGTGACACTGTTAAAGTGCCACTGTTCGGAACTAGAGAAGTCAAGATTTGCATAAACAATGAGGTTTAAATCTCTGAATGTACTAAACTGCCCAGTTGCATTGGACTTTTTCAATATGCAATTTGAAAGATTGCTAGACAATCTCATCCATGCTGCCTTTCCTATAAGAGCTAGACCAGAAAATCTTTTGAGGTCCCTTCCAACCTGGGCTGGTCTTTGGATTTGTGATTCTGTGACTTGTCTCCAGTTGCTGAGTATCTGGATTGGCATAGGAGGAAGCAAGAATAAGTCAGGCATTTAAGAAATGTGTACAAGCATATTAACACAGGCAGATGCAGACAATCACAAATTCTCCCAAAAGGTCCATCCATCTCTAAAACTCAGTAGCTGAAATATCATGAAGTCCAGTGTATATGTCTTACAGACTATAAAAAATTACACTGGAATATTATAATAATGGCATAACCTTATAGGGTGTAAATTCTGATTTAGCAATTGTACTGGTTTAAAGGTAAACTGGCAGGAGAAATGAACCCGACTCAAAAGAGATTACAAGTCAGAGTTAGAATTTACCTTAAAAGATTGTAATAAATACAATGATACAAAGAAAAATTGATTTTAAACCACAAACCCTGGAAGTATAACCCTGCACCTTGGGATACGAACAGATTGGTGTCCGTTAGCCCCTGTGCTGAGCCCCATGTGGTCCCCTTCAGTCCAAAGTAAATGGAAAGGAAACCTATTGGTGAGAATGATGGCTATGGTCTGTCTGAGTGGCAGTCACAGTCCTGTTGAGTTGTGACTCTCCTCTGGATATGACAAGTGGTACCTCAATTCCCAAAACTCCAAGACTGTATATGCTCAGGTTCAGATGGGTATGTCCAGTACCTGTCCCTAGGGTGGGGAGTTTCACAGTGGGTGATTTGCTCTGTGAGTCATGGGATATTTTTCAAATCTTTGATGATCCATTAGCAGTCATGACCCCGGAGGGGAGCTATCACAGATGAGTCATTGCTGTGGAGAAAGAAATACTCCCCTGTTTCACCCAATTGGTTCTCTAACGCCCAGTTTGAAGCCTGAGAGGTCAGGTGTGCCCTGGGCAGCTGCTGCCAGTGATCCATTGTAACAGTTCAGTAGAAATGTCGTAGAGGGTGTAGAATAGACTGTTTTGGTTACACCAACACAGTAGTAAGCTCCTCCTGGCCACTGCAACTAGTACAGCAATATAGAAGAGTTTACTGTCATAAAATTTGTCATTTTGATCCTGAACAGTTATGGCTTTTAATGATTTTCCCGTGAAAACTGGGGAGATCTCAGCACATTCATGTGAGATATAGAAAGACATCAGATGATAACTATGTACGGATGATTTAAGTTGCTTTTAGTAAAAAATATTTTTTACAAAAATATGAGAAACTTTTTTTAAACTTTAATTGATTTTTCTTCCAAGAAAGCAATTGAATAGTCCCTAAGTAGCCTTTGTCGTGTTTAATAGTGAAGAAAAAAGAACATCAAGGTTTTAAAAATGATAAAGAAATTTCAGCAATGTTTAACATTTACACTAATTCCACTGCATACACAGGATGATATTTGAAACTCTTCAAATAGAAAACACTAGTGAAAGAAGTGTTGAAACACAGTTATAAAAACAGATTTGCAGACTTATGTTTTATCATACATTACCATTCCAATTTTGCACTGACATATTCATTGAAAATATGTGCAAATATTTGGCCATTTGTAACATAGTTGGGAAATATCAACTATATAACACCACTGAAGTTTACATGATGTGGCATTAATTTTCGTTGACTTCTGACTGCACCCAGTATTTGCTGCAGATCATTTTTTGTGCAATTTTTTTCCTGGAAGCCATGCACCAAAAATGACTGACTTCATCCTAGTGTTAAAGCTTTCTCATTCTGCTAAAACAAGACTGGTAAGAAAAAACCCCAGACATTTATAAATTCAATAGGACTACTCAGTTGCTGAAGTTTCTTTGTCATTTTTAAAACCTTGTTCTTCTTTTTTCTCTTTGCCAATAAACATGACCAAAGGCTACATGTCCATCTGTGTTTTACACTTAGCAATCTTTTGAATGTTGTAGAAACAATAGACACTACACTATAGTTTAAAAAGGACCTTACTGCAGAGGGGCAGTGGAATGCACTTTATGAAAGACTCCAGAAGGAAAATACAAGAATAATATGAGAAATGCACTGAGGATGTAGCACATTTGAGAACAACCTAATTAAGAAATACAATGGATTGCAATGCTAACTGTATGCTCAGCAAGTTCTCTTTACAATAGGGACATTACATGAGCAGTATAATCAGAGAACAAAAACTCTCTGGAGTACTACTTAGATCATCTGCAAATTTCAGGTTGAATCTTTTCAGGCAATGGCAATATTTATTTTTTGCACATATGACATTATAAGATGTGAAGGAAGTGGCAGGAACAGCAGCCTGTAGACAGTTATATGAAGGCTTTGGCTGGTAACAGATTATCTGCTCAAACTCTAAATACTGATATGTATCGATAAAATGCTCCATTTTATTTAGTCTGTTTTGAGTGTTAGAAGCAGGTAGGTGATGTTATTAATTTTTTCAGAATGTCCTTGTGTCTTATTAGTACTTAATATAGTTTCAGACATTAATATACTATAAATTCTCTTCAAAAGTTAAAAAACACACAAAAGTGATGTATTTGATTTCTTTCAATTTTCAGAACAGTAGGAGTTTGGTGATGGCCTAAGTCTATTTTAGCCTAAAACATTGTTGGCTTTTGGGACTAATATTTGTCTTATTTTGGAAAGGGTTCACAGACTGCTGTTTACTACCTGCTTTCTTGTCCTTGTATGGTCTATGTCCTAAGTCGTTGTGCAGATTTAAATACTGTAACTCTGCTTGTATCATTCTGCAGGGTGTACCTTAAGACAAACTACCTGTACTTCAAGCTTCCTAATTATGCCCCTATTCATCTTCTGGTTGGCTTAATAAGAGATGGACACGGAATAAAATATTATGTTAGATATAACCAGGTTATAAACTTCTGATTGGCTTCTAAAATTGTTTCTAGGGAATAAAGTAATACTCAGGATGTTCATTCTTTAACTGTTTTTTCCTCCCACTTGTTCTGCTTATCTGTTCTCAGTGTTCTTTCTAATCTGACCCATCACCAATGCCCAGATGCTTGTATCTTCCTCTCATCTTAGCCATGCTTGATGCCCTTTTCTCCAAAGGCATTGCTTATCCATCATCTTGATCCATCATCTCCCTGATTTCTTTGGTTCATGTATGCATGTTTCCCTTGCACTAATAAATCACCTCTTCCTAATATCTGTCCCATTTATTCGTGGTAGTTTATGACAAGCTGTTACCTTGTGCCTCATGTGATTGACTCATATCAGGGACTGTTCCTTGCCTTCTGTAGTCACTCTTTTCTGGCTCCCTATGTCATTCATTGCTAATTAGTTGTCCTGGAGGAGGACCTCTCCTATGGCTACTTTCACTGTTTGTTTGGTTTTGGGTCTTGGTCTGTTGGTTTGTTGGTTTGGTTTTTTTTTAATGTGCTCAACTTTTCCAAGACCTCTATAAAACTCTCTTCTGCTAGAAAGTCACCATCTTTCCATGTACTGTTGATTGTTTAGGAATTTATTCTAAGTTCTTGCAACATTTCTTTATCACGGTCTGGAGATTCAATTTCAGTTTTAAACAAGAGACAGCAAGAGGTCCACAAATTTAACAGTAAATAATTACAGTTCCAGTACATTACAAGGTTAAGTAACTATAAATTAATGGATTAATCAAGATCTACACCAGACAGGATTCTGGTATCTACAACATGACTTTAAATCAAGCATGCTTGGAAATGTGTTTTCCTAGCAGTGTCCTTTTGCTGAGGTTGTTTCTCAACTGTCACAATCCTTTTTGATTCCAAGTGTAAAATAACGTTCTATGAGTGAAATGGTCTAGTAGACCACAGGTTCTGAGTTGATTTAGGGAGAAGGATTTTTGCTGATAAGAATTTTAGAGAGTGTTGGATTTATATAGATCATACTAATGTTATCAGAGATTCCCTAATCTATTGCAGAATCAATATGTTTTCCAAAATTCTCTAGGGGACTAAATGCCTTACTAAAAGCTACAAGTGGCATTGTAATTTAGTTGGGCCTTGGTCATTATTTATATATTAATCACTCAGTTGCTTTTTATCACTTTCAGCCAACTGAACTTGCAAGGCTGCATATATTCTTTATTATTAGTATGTACAACTTAAGTCCTTCTATTGTCTTTAATGAAAAAGTGGATAATGGATTTTCTCGCTTGATGCGATGCTCTGTTAATGGGAATGAATTCCCTATGGATATGTATTCTTTATCTAGTACCATCTTCAAGTTACCTCTTTCCAATATCAGTGTTCCTGTCATTCTTCAGTTTGTAGCTACATGTAACAGGGAGTACATTCTCTATTGTGTTTCTCCAGTCTGAATTGTAGCTTTGTGATAGTCTTCTGTGGGACTTTGCTGTTACAGAACTTGGAGGAAGTAATGGGATCTGTGGTTCTGCAACTTCTTTCAAAAATTGAACTGCAAAAGGCTTTCTCAGATCATTGAGAAGTTCATTGTGGAAGTTTGCATTTGGAAATCAATATGACTCTGTGATTAAGTGTTCATCACCCTGATGAACAGGACTGATGAACTAGCTCAAAAAAAGTAATCTAAAGCACTTGGATCTCTCAGTCTGTCTTAGAAAGCTGCATACTTGACTTCTATTTTTCTATCTTCACTTCTTCTTGTGAAGAAATTGAAAAGGCTTCAGTATTTTCTGTACAGAAGAAGTACTGCATCCTCTTTGCAGACTTGCTGGATAGGAACATATGAATTACCATATAATTGTTCAAAAGGTTTTGAATGAGATTTATGTCCAAAAAGAACTTTTCAAGGAAGTCAGAATAGTTGAAGCACTGTAATGTCAATTGGAAACTGAAATCTTCTGGAGAAAACATTAGTAGTAATTCCATATATGTTGAGTCTGTTCCTATTTACATTTACTGGTTTAGGTTCATTCTTGTAATATATACATTGCTACCCACTATTTCCCTTTTAATTCTGTCTAGGAAGTCCTTTGAATATCCTGTTCCAGGAATTTTTTTTTCTAGTTATATCAGCAAAGAAGTTTTTCTTTTCTTCCATATTGTGTAGCATAGAATAAAAAATTCATATAGAGATTTGAATTAGCTTTTATTAAATATTTTGTTTGGTGGTTGGGTTTTTTTCTGGTTATTTTATTGTTTGGGGTTTTTGTTTTTTGTTTTTTGTTTTTTGTTTTTGTCAGGCTTTGTTTTGTGGTGTTATGTTGTGTTTTGGTTTGGTTTAGTTTTGTTTTTGTTTGTTTTTTATGTGCTCAGGCCTGCAAATCCTAACCTTATTTATTTGTACTATATTCTGTTTAAATTTCAGTCAGAGGGAACTTTGTGGGATGCTTCCTTCAGGAAGGAAAGCATTGAAAATGTAATACAAATAAGGAAACCAAATTTTAAACAAAGAAGTGTTGGTGTGATTAAACAGTGCCTTTTCATTCCTTTGAATAAGGTTTGAATCAATTTCACTTACAGCCTTATAGTGTAGATAACATTACATGTACCTTGCTGCATTAAAAAAACCAAAAAAAACCACTCACATTTTTCTGCAATTCATCACTGATATTGAAGAGACATTCAGAAGGCTGCAGTCATTCTCCTTGTAACATGCCTTATGTTGTTTCATCCCTTGAAATTTCAGGAAATTTGCAGATGCAGAAAATTTAGTTAAGTATAAATAAACTTAAGATAAGTATCCAGGTCTTTGACACTGGTTCTAATTAAGTATTCCATCCTTTAATAGTTTGAGTATTGATGATTTCAATATTTGATAGTCTTTATTTCACCAACAGTTTAAAATATTCCATACTTTGTTTTGGAAGTGTAACTAATGGGAGGAAAATTTCTCTGCCATTGTCAGCACTCTCTATTTGTATGTATCTTACTAAAATTACCTCTGCTCTGAGGATGAAGATTTCTGATTACTACTTTGTTAGCAAAATAAAGTACTGAATCATGGACAGCCATTAAACAAAAATATGCATCAGAAAATATTTGATGTAGTGGAGGAGAAGTGTTTCCAATTATGACTAGTTTCCTACTGTAACCCAAATTAACAAATCATGCAGCTTTCTTCACAGCTTTGCCAATCCCCTTATCTCTTTAGCTGATAGGTGTTAAGGGCTCTGACCAACCTGATCTACTGGAAGGTGTCCCTGCCCATTGCAGAGGTTTGATGACCTTTAAGGTCCCTTCCAACCCAAATAATTCTACGATTTTTTGATAATCTGCAAACAGTTTTAGCCTTCTCTTATGCAGCAATATTATCCCATGTGTAGTAACATCTTCCTGTGATTCTGATTAAAATTCTGTTAGCCTTTTCTTCATTAGTTCTCTGCAAATAAATATAAAAATATTTCCTACATCCTTAGGCAGTAGCTTCAGATCATATGGCTAACTGAAGCTGCCATTTACTAGTTACTGTTAACAGGAGTTACTGCTGAATAGTGCCAGTAAGACAATCTAAGTGGTAAAATCTAGTTTTTTATATTTGTTGTTGACATAATGAAAATATTTGGCCCTCCTGAAGCTATGACAGAGCCAACAATATAAGCTCACAGCCCCAAAAGGCAGCCATATCCTGGGCTGCACAAAAAAGTGTCTGGCCAGCTGCTGAAGGGAGTTGATTCTCTCCCTCTACTCTGCTTTAGTGAAACACCTCCTGAATCCAGTTCTGAGACCCCAGCATGAGAAAGACACAGAGGTGTTAGAGTGGGTTCAGAGGAGTGGTACAACAATAGTCATGGGTCTGGACCTCGTCTGTGAAGAAAGTCTAAGACGGTTGAGTTTATTGAGCCTGGAAAAGAGAAGGGATCATGGAGACCTTATTGTAGTTTTTCAGTATATAAAGGAGACATGAAAAAACAAACAAAAAACACAACCCCTAAACAAAACAAACAAAAAACAAAACAAAAAACTTCCACCAGTCAACAACAACATATTAAAAAAAATTGTCACAAAGATTTCTAGTAACAGGATTAAGGGCAGTGGTTTTAAACAGAAAGAGTGCAAATTTAGATTGGACATGAACAAATTTTTGATCACAGACCTCGTGGCTAACACATTGTTGCAAGCATCAGGGTCACATTAGATGGGGCATTAAGGAACATGATCTAGTGAAAGATATTCCTTTCCTTGTTGAGGGGGTTGAACTAGATGATCTTCAAATGGCCCTTCTAATCCAAACCATTCTATGATTCTTTAAAAAGTATGCTTCCTGAGAAGGCATTTTCTGTATTATAGACTGAAATATTTTTTTGTAGTAACCTCACTTAGTGTGTTCTGAAAAATGACAAAAACCTTTGCTTATCAATTCAGGTATATTTTAGGAAAATTACTATCTTCAAACAAAACTAAAAATTGCTAGAAAACCCCTTAATTAGGACATTGGCTGATCTAGGAAATTACTTCTTTACTCTTGAACTGAAAATCCCTGAAATTAAGTGGGAGTTAAGACTAATTTATGTGGCAATCGTCTTACAGTATCTAGAATGAAAAAAAGTCCTGTCAGAAGTAGACTTGTGAAGAAAATGAAGAAACTAAGGCTAATGTCTTAAAAACTGAGGGGTTTAATGTTGTTTAAACATGCAAAATGGAGTCTATTGCTCTATTTTGCTAACTCACCCTTCTCCTTCCCAAAATCCCGAGTTACCCTTGTCTCCCACTTCGGAATGTCTGCAGTGTCCTTGATGAAGGCTCAGAAAGTTTTCTCATAGGTCTATATCTAACCATTTCTATTGGCTCTTAACTCTTTAATTCTTTGGTGAGAAGTCCAAAGTCCCTCGGGATTCCTGTTGGTCATCTTATGATCCTACTTGAACCCATAAATACCCCCTTCTGTTATCAATAAATGGCTCTGGCTGTCTCTCGTCCCTCGACTGTGGTCACTGTTTGGTCCTTGTGGGCTCCCTGGGGGCTACGTGGTCGGGGGCAGTGGGGGGAGCTCACCCCTCTAGGTAATGGGCTAAGCTCTGGACCTGGAGACCCCCAGTCAACCATTGCAAATTTATGCTTTGTTGCATCTGTTTCATGTGGTTCCTTCTAGTGAATAGTTGTCAGTTCCTTTTATCTCCAGTGAAGTATCTTTAAACTGTACTACTGTTAATGGAAATAGAGCTAGTTTTCCATGAACTGCAATAGTATGATGCTTTTATATCACTGAGAACTACTAGCTTAAAATACATGGCATTCCATAATCCATGTGTGCAATACTGGAAAAGTCAGTCTAACTTGTCCCTCCACCTTCAGGTCTGATGGCAGTTAACATAGGTGTGTAGAGCATGAAGACAAGTGTATCACCCATAACTGTATTGACATCATAAGTCAGTTCTCCAGGAACTTCTTTCTGCATTCCTCATGCAACTATGCAAGTAGCTTGGAAAACAGTCTTCTACCTTAATGCTTGGCAAAGAGAATTAGAGTCACTGACTAAAAATCGTCTTAGGCATGATACTTCTTACCCTCCTTTTATGTAAGACATATGAATAGGTCAAAATCTATTCAAAGATCCTTTTTCCCCAGGAAGAAGTAAGAAAAAAGTGTTACATTCCTTTTCAAGGAGTGTAACAACACTTATCAATTTGCTGTGAGGGATGGGAGGTATAGGAAATGTACTGGTTTATTCTGTTCAATGCACTGATCACAAGGCACAACATAGTCCTGCAAAGTGAGTTTCTGCAAGCCGCATTTCTGCCAACTTATTCCTCCAATGGTAATGGAAGTTCTTATGGGCCATGTTTCTAAAGGCTGTCTTTGTGTGGGAGAGAGGAAAGTTTCAATTAACAGGGTGGAGAGAGAGTATTTATTTTCCAAACCAATTAGATGTATCTTTTGAGACAAAGAGAAGGCAGATAATTAATGGGGTTTGGGTCATTTGTTTGTTTTGTTGATTTGTTGAGGGGGGGGTGTTGTTAGTTGGTTGGTTTGTTTTATTGGTGTTTTGTTTTGTTTTGTTTTGTTTTATTTTTTAATCTGTGCTAGTGTCTTTCTGAATCTTTAGGTTTCAAAAGTCTTTCATATTGTATTTTAGAATCACAGAATGCCTTGAGTTGAAAGAGACCTTAAAGATCACCTAATATTACTGGCTGCTAAGTGCCACACCAGCATGCAAATGTAATTGGCTTCTAAATTCCACTGCCTTACGAGCTTGGTCTTTTTATGTCTTTTCTTTAGAAAGTGTCACCATCACAAATGTTCACAAGTCTGTAGGCTCCCTTGCACTTTATTATGCAGATAGAATCAAAGCTGAGATTTATAACCATAATCCACCCCTTCTATCTAACTGAGAATTATTATTGCAATCACCACTCCATTCCCCATGTACACATGTCATAACTTTAATCCAAGTTAATAAAACTTCTCATCGGTAGAATAAGGCCAGTAGACTGCTTTCCCATATTATTAGAGGATTTAGAACAAATGAGAAGATATGGAGAACTGAATCCTCCTGGCACTTTAAGCCACCAGAAAACACTTACCTGAGGTGTTTTGATGTTCTTCTCAAAATCTGCATTTAGCTATAACTGTCACTTTACAATTTAATAGTACTTCAAAACCAAATACTAGCAACATAGTCCAAGAAGGGATTCAGGATCCAAGTAATTTAATGGATGTTTCTTTTCTTTATTAGGAAATTATATAAGAGGTTTCTAAAGTCAAATACTGCTTCATTGCCTTGTGTGTAACATGCTAATACCCAACGAGTTTCTTTTTCTGTGCTGATATGCAGAATTTCTTTGGGCCTTCTCTTATTCTGTTAAACCATGGAGATTTTTTTTTTCTAGAAAAAAATAAAGTTACTGTGAAGCATGCTCGGGGAAAAAATACCAAAACCAACAAACAGGTAGAGTATATTATTGAATAGTATTCTTCCATGTGGAGAGTGGGAAATTATTTTAATTTATTCAAAAAACACAAGTATGGCACTTCTGGAATAAGACAAATATATTGGTAGCAAATCTGCATGAAATAATCTCTTGCTTATAGTTCATAGTTCTTGCATGAGCAAATGAATCAGGTGAAATGTGTCTGTAGTGTTTCTAAGGGAAAGAACACAGGCCTGAAACTTGTTCCCCAACTGTGTTGCTTGCTACAAGCTGAATACCCTTCACCTCCTTTTCCTTGTTTCCTTCATTTGCATCTGTTGTGTCTATTCCAAATGTTTGGGGTTTTCATGCTTGACACAATATTTTCTTGAGTTTTATTTATTTCCTCTGCAGTAAATAATGGGTAGAATGGTAGAGTAAGAGTGGTAGGCAAGAGCTAGTTTTTGAAACATACGTAGATGCAGAGGATAAGTACCTAAGTAATACCCTTGAAGTCTGTTTGATACTAGACCACCATGACTCTTTTTTAAATCATATTATATTATATCTTATTACTGGTTTGATTTCTTCCAGCCAGTATGTCTATGTTGTTTTCTTATCTTAGCTGTCAGACCTCTGTTACCATAGTATCCACATTCCTCCTATCTTTAATATATTTCTCCTTCTAAATGCAGTCATGTCATCCTACTACTTGTAACTATTTTCACTGAAAAAAGATAAGACACTAACTTAACCTCTCTCAGATTGCAAATATGGTTGATGTTGGAATGAGAGCTGAAGCTTATGCTCCCACATTCTTTTGCTGTGCATTATTAAATTCATATCTCATATATAGTAAGGTACCACTGCTTATTTGTCACACTTAGGGATGTTGAGGGAAGTCACTGGGCTGTTGTTTCTTGGAGAAGAAACTCCTCTGTTCAGTATAAATAAGAGATGTTTCTTTTACACCCCTGGACTCTCCATGAGGAGTTGAATATGCTGATATTTCATACCATGCTTCCTACAAAAGAAAAATGGTGTAAAGAAAATATTCATATTAGTTTTTCAGTAGAATAAAATTTCCCCCAGTTATTCTGGGGAATGAAAATAATTGTTCTGAAGAATAAACTGGAGATTCAAGTTTGGCTTTATTTGTCATCTTTGATAATCAAGAAATAGTTTCTTGTAAGTTACCTAACTTTTTTTTTTTCTTTTTGCTTTTGCATTCGTTACCAATGTCAACACTGTGCTTCTGGGCTTCAGTTCAATGAATCATTCCTACTTGAGGAAATTTATGAATGTACATAATAACAGCCAAAGTCAATAGGAACCAAGCAAGTACTTCACTGTTTATTTAAAACCAAAGGTTTCATTTATTCCTACAATGGATGTTTTCTTCCCTTTAAGTTGAACAAAATTATTATAATGCCTCAATTTCAGCCTCTGTGACTAGTAGTGTCTCCAGATTCAGGTTAAGTGGCTTCAGCTTTGAGAAGATTCAGGCAATGTATTTCATAGATAGAATTTGGTGGCAAGTTTCAGAAGACAATTAAAATAGAATATTCTAAAAGAAAGAAAATGTTCTCTTTGAACCATTACAGTTTATTTAAAAATTAATTCTGTCCTTGCCTAGTGTCTTAGGAGCCTTATTAACATGTAATATTCTTTGCTTACAGAAGCCAGTGTTACAAAAATTCTAAAAATAACAAGGTGATAAAAGAAAGAGAAAAAAGTGTGAAAAATCGCATGATTTGAATGAAAATGCTGAGGACTCTAGGAATGAAAGAGCAGCAGTGGTTACCAGAGGAATTAGTTTAAGTAGAGTAAAAAGGAAAGAAACAAGTTCTTTTTCCTGCCCACTCTGTTTTCACTAACAAATATTCATACATTTTTTTCTGAATTTCTGTAAAGATCATATCTAAGTATCCAGATGTAATAGCTATAATGGAAAAGTAGCTGTTAGTAGCCCTCTACTTCTTAATTCATCCAAAATTATTGTCCCTGAGATATTCTAGTGTACAGAATTCATCTTAGGATACATGATGACTTTGAATTCTTTTTATTTGCTTAAAAAAAATAATACTAAAAGAAATAATGATGATCGCTAAAGTTATCTCACTACATCTTTTCTGTGTTGAACATTCGAAGCAAATATATGTAATAAGCAGTGTCCCTCTATTATGGACTTTTTCCTTTAAATAGGAAATCATTACTATAATCTTAATTGAATTTTGTTCAGCATGATCCATGATGGCAAATATACCAAATGTCATTTCTTAATATGAATGCTCAGTTTGGTCCCTGTATTATAATTGTGCCTTCAGAGCTCTTGGAGGGCACCCGTGAACCATCTAGTGTAGACTCACTTACTAGTCCAGTGTGTACGACAGTAATACTTATGCTGCTATTATATACATGAGCTAATTCTATTAAAATAAACTCATTTCAAAACACATAAGCCTTCTGTACCACAGATGGCACTGATTTAACTGTATTTTGATTTTTAATCTAATATGTCTGTGTTGAGAAATCCTGTGTCATCACAATATATGACAAACTCTTTAATGTGTCTAACAAAGGAGGTAGGCTTTTAATGTTTGTAGACTTCAGAGTGACACCTCATTGCATTTTTATTTAAAATAAAAATTAAGCCATATGAGCAAATAAGAAATAAAATATTTCAGCGTTAGTTCCCTCTTTACCTGTTAGTAGAGCATTCCATAAACTTTCTTCAATTTTAGAAACAAGAACAATTTTGTCTTCACAAAGAAGAGCAGCTGGTTAGCCAAAACACTCTCTGAGAGATTTATCTCCAGCATAAACCAATTTTTTTCATGCTTAATCCCCTAAAAACTCTCAAGGCATAACCTTTTTCTTTATTAAGCAATGCCAACCCCTTTTGTAACACCCAAGGAATGGAAAATGACATCGTGTTGATTTCTATTTTCTTGTTTATGTTCATCTCTATTACTGTACAGCAAAATGCTACTTAGATTGCTCTCCAACATGTCTTTTTATTTTCTGTTTTCCACCTAAATGAGTTTCTGAAATCCCCTTGCCTTCATCTGTTTTCCAGAGAACTATGTTTGGCTGTATATATGATATCAAAACTTCTCCTGTACTTCCTTCAAAAGATGAACTTGTAACTGGATTTCTTCCACTTTTGCTGATGCCACCTTCTCGTATAATCTTTTCTTTCCATATCCTTTTGTTGCTCCTGGTTATCAGATCACAGTCATTCCTTATTTGTACTTCACTGCTTCTATGTAAATAGTGATAACAAAGGCAAATGGTGGGTAGTCAGTATCAATCCATTAAAAAGCATAACAGACACAGTATATAGCAACTCTAAGTTTCTTTCTCGTTAAGCATAATCGCTAGTTTAAGCTGCTGTTTTCCAAGAGATGTCTTTCAAATATATGCCATGTACCATTTAAAAAAAAAAAAGATAATAGAAAAGAGACAAAACGCTCTGTAACTGCACAGAATAGTTTGTTTAAAAGCATTAATTATTTTCTATTGGTAATTTTAATTATTCATCTACAGCCTTACTTTGTTTAATATATTAGTATGAGAAAGTTTATATTTTAGTCAGTATGTCTGGACAGCACCTATTAAAAGAATGATAAAAGGCCTATATTAAAGACTTTTATTGGTGCAACAGTTGCACACAATACAGTCACTGATGGAATGTATACTTGACCTTCAATCATGTGAAACACTACCATTACACTTGGTTTCCAAATGACAAAGTGGCTGTCTCTGAAATTACACAGTCATTGTATCTGGTTAGGGAACAAACTAAATATTAATTTCTTATATTGAATATGTTGTGTAAGACAGTGTGTGTATTCATACTTTGGACTTTTTGTTTCAAGTTGAATCTTTTTGTTTTGATAAAAGAAACACACTAAAGCCTCTGAGAGAAAAATTGTTCTGCTGAAGTGCTTTAAACAGGTTGGTATCAAAATTGTATAGGGTTAACAGCACAGAATTAAGTGGTAGTCAGTGAATTAAACATTTTGGACAAAGCAACAATAAAAACATATAGCCCGCAATAATAAACTCGAAAGCTTAGTAAATGCCTCCAAATTTCCAGGCACCTTCTGTAGCAACACATGCTTGCACACACAGCTGCACCCATACCACCGCCGCTTATAGGCTCTGAGTGTTGCAAACCCTCTTTCTGGCTCTCTTAGTCCCCTCCCTACACTTACGTCTCCTGTTAGAGAGCAGTCACTGCAGCTCTGCCTGCACCTGCAGCCCACTGACATGTGCACCAGTGGGGAATCCCTCTGCACAGGTCACACAGGCACACCTAGAAGTGGGGTCCCTCCTCTGCCTCCTCCACTGAAATGGTCCAAATTGGAGAGTGTGTGCCCCACAGCAAAACTGCCCTGCTCAGGGTTATTCTACACACAGCATTGTCAGGTTACTTTCATGAGAGGCCTTCAGTAACCAGAGACATTACAAAAAAAAAAAAAAAAAAAGAAAGGCTTTCTTCCAGATTAAAAAAACCCAAACAAACAAACAAAAACAAACAAACCATGAATTCATCTCAGATATTTATAATGCCAGTTTAGAGTAATAATGGCTGCACACAATAAAATGTGCAATAAGAATGTGTCTGACTGTCTTTTTTCAAAGCATTCCAACAGGATTTTAATTTGGTATGATAAAATCAATATATACAAAACAGTAAGAGATTAACTTATGGAATTCCAGTATTTGTGCAGCTTTGTGATCTTAGTTTTGGGGCATATATATGTGCTTAGTAACATTCCTTTCTCTTTCTTCAAAGTGGGAGAGATATTGTATATAAGATGAGAGCAATGTAGTGTGGTGGGAGAAAAGGCAATGAAACTTTATTGTACTTGTATACGCCTGATCTTTGTCTACCAAAAAAACATATATGCTTTCCCTAGAAACCCCATTACATATAGTTATTTTCTAAATAACATAATTATTTATACTGAAATATCCTTAAAAAGCAAAATGAGTATTCCAAGGAGACAATGCTCAGTAATAGCATGTATAATCCTGTTTGGCAATTTTAATTAGAAGGCTATCTTTTAATTAGTTATTACTGTTTTCTAACAATGCTAGTTAATAATAGAAATTTTCATTCCCTGATATGATCTTCTTCAGTTCCTGTTGTTGACATTTAGAAGTTAGTCAACATGTTTTTTCAGGTACAGGTACCAATGAGCTTTGATTAATTATTGCTTTTAAAGTGTTGTCATCCCCATTGTTCTCTGACAGCTGTTTTGTTTAAAATTGAAATCTTGAGTTGCTTGAAGTATGGTTGTTTCTGTTCTGAGATTGATTTTCTTTTGCTCACCATTTTTGTTGGTCTGCCTCCTTTATGTTCTTATTTTTGTCCATTATTTCCTCTCTTTGTTAAAGCAAAAGATAGTTAGCTGAGCTACTTCCAGATATAGCCGTATTTTTGATACCATTTCAAGTCAATCTCACCGTTGTATTGATTTGTGTTGAGAATTCATTTCTAATAAGCGAGCAATTAATTTTGCAAGTCCAAATAAAAGAGCATTCAGGAGGATTGAAGGTGTTTGCATGTTCAGCTTTTCATTTCAAATCTTAGAAAGTCAATATGTAGCTGTGTGGGCAAGTTTAAACATAGTATTTTATGTTTTATAGTTGTTCTAAATGAACTTGTTATGCTAAACTGTCAGAAGCCAGACAACTGCAGTCTGATAAGGGAACCATATTGTCAATATGTTATAGACATAGGGTGGGTTTGTGTCTTTTTTTGGGTGGGGTTTTCTATTACTACATTTTATTCTAGGAGTTTATTCTAGGAATATGGGGATGAAAGACTATTTAGTTCTATAAATTCTTCTGAAATTAGGGATGGTTTATTAGGGATAGTTTATTATGGACAATTTTCTTTCAAATAGAACTTTTCACTTGAGTAACATCATATTAATTTGAAACAGTATGATTCTGATTCTGGGATCTGCACATGTTTAATTGGTTTGGAGTTGGGTAAGGAAAGTTCACAATCTATATTAAAATTGCCAGGAACTCAAATTAATGTCATGGCTGCATTTTAAGAGCCCCCTATGATCTCTTCTAAGAACCAAGGAGTAAGGGTTTTATCTGACCAGACCATTTTTCTAAAATAGATAATGTCTATTTACAAAGACCTCTTCTCTGCCTACCTCATTTTTAAATGCCCTGAACCAAGTTGTCCTCAGTTGGAGAACATCTGAGAATTAAGTGGGATTTCTTCTCCCCATGGGCAATAGCACCTAATTCTCTCCCACTGGCAGGAGAGAGATTCGTAAAACAACCTGCATTGTTAATATGATATTGCAAGGAGAAAAAATGCCTTTTGCTTGAAATTATGTCAGAAGAAACAGAGTTGAGATGCATTTGCAACAATTATCTTCATTCTGTGCTTAATAAAACGTTGACTATAAAAAAAAATTGTTTCCTAAAAGAATACTGTAACATTAAACATGAAATAAGGACAGTAGGCAAAAATACTTAATTTGCTGCCTGATGTCAGCTCAGTTCACCTGTTGCAGCCTTTCCTAACATCATATAACTTCATCTTATCATTCTCTTCCCCCCAAAAAAATTTCTTATATGTTTATTTCTCATAAACTAATGGAGCATTTTCAGATACAAGAAATATTAAAAAACAAAACAGAACAAAACCACAAACAAACAAACAAACACGACAACCAAAAAAACCAACAACACCAAACCAGGAAACAGGTATGGATTTATAATTGTGTATGAAATTCTCAAGATATCAGGACAGGTGTGTTAGGTTGAGCTGACAAAATGCCAACTGCCAACACAGGAAAAGGGAGTTCTCTACACACCACCAAGAAAATGAAAAAAACCCCAAAACCTGGAAAACTTAGATCAGGTTTCTATATTTATACAGAAAAGAGAATATTAAAAGTAAACTACAATATAACACACACTTACAGAAGTTAGATATAACAACAATCCTCTACCTTCCAACAAAAACATCACTCTGGATCCATAAAGCACCCCAAAAGACACCCAGCAACAGAGGAGAAACAAACAAAAATAAGATATTTACTTCCCTGAAGTAAAACAAAATGTTAAGTAGAGTCAGGGCAGCAACAAGGCCCACCTCAGCAGGACAGCAGCAGTATGTCCTGTCTCTATCTCAGCCATGATGGGAACTGGCCAGGCACCTTTACACTCAGTTTTATACTTGAAATGACATCAGAATATGGTATGAAATACCATTGGCCAGTAGCAGTCAGCTGTCAGCTGGCCTGACCCAGCTCGAGTCAGCTGATAATCTAAGGCCTACTCTGAAACTAAAGCCTAAATTTAGGCCTAGCTAAACCCTTAACAAAAGGAAATATTTATTTCTTCTTCTTCTGCACTCTCCGTGTTCATTCATTCATAGCTAAGCTTCACGAATGAAGATTTGGGAAGTGGTCTACCCAAGTGGGTGTGGCCTTTGATCCTGCGCAGTGGATTTTTTAGGTGAGGCTCAGCGTGCGCAGAACTGGCCCCACCCTTCAACTCCTGAGGTTCATCTGCCACGGCCGAGTGAGCTTGGACGGTGACAGTGAAGTCCTCAGGACTAGAACCTACAGCACCCGGCATTTCCCAGGAGGTCTCCCATCCAAGTGCTAATCAGGCCTGATCCTGCTGAGCTTCCGAGATCTGACAGGATTGTATGTCAGGGTAGCATGGACATAGTTAGCCTCAGTATAGACCATTTTAAGTACCTTGACTGCACTTTCAGCTACTCTAAGCTACCTTCGGTAGGATTACTCTTATTTATATATTCTGAGGTGCAATGCTTTTAGGACTGCTATTTCTGCGCTTTCATCAGCTCTATTAGGATGAATCCAACTGTATGGAGCTGGTCCAAAAAGGAACAGAATTAAAATTGCTGAGGTGTGAGTAACCTATATTCATATTCCACTTCTGTTGATTTGAAGAGATAAGAGGTGGAGTGACAAATGTAAATGAGTCAGCAAAATTATTTATAGTCAGACTGCTTTAATCTCCTTATAGTGAGGCTGTTGGCCAGCCATCAGTCTGTTGATTGTCACGTATAAGCAATTACAGCTAAGCAAATTCCAGCTTCACTCAATACAGACTTCATCTCTGCATTGAAATAAAGAACATTCAGACAGCTTTAGTTTTCATTCTATAGTAGAATGAAAACCAAAACATGGAACCTCAAAAATGATTGTTGAATGGGATCACTGTTCCCTGGTAATCTTTGCTAACGACATTACTAATAATACCTGCTCGAAACCAGTCTTAAGGAACACAGGTAGGATGGTGATAATCCTTTCATCCATTAGCTGAATTCTGCTGTGAAAAGAATTTGAAGTTTTGCTATTTCTACACTGATTTTAGAGACCAAATTTACCAGTAAACCTGTGAAAGGCAGAGTTATTGTTAGCATAATTACTGCATGGGTATTTTGGGAGGGGCGATTGCACTATTAACTCCACTGACGTACTGTTAAAACAGTTCTCATAACCAACTGCTAGAGTTAATGTTGAATCATACTGAGAAAAAAATAACTAGTAGTTCTAAGTTTTGGTATTTCTTATAATCTCTGGTGTAACTGAGCAGAATGTGTTTATGACAGCACTTGTAGAGACAAAATTATAAAGCTATCCTAGAAACAGCTGCTCTTTGAAGCCTTACTGATGTCTCAATTTAAATTGGTACGTAACAGAAATATCTCCATTTGACAGCTTTGACATGGCTATGGCAATCTTTTAATTTGCAAATTTAATACCATATTTTACTTCTCCCAGTCACAGTAATCCAAATGGATTACTTAAATTCTGGAATGATAATTAAGGAGGTAAGAAAGTTACAGTGGATTCCTTTTGAATAGTTTGAATTGGCCTAGTATAGGTGTTAGAAGAATGAGTAAATTAAAGGTCAGTAGGGAATAATTACACCTTGCTACTTCAAACAACCTTTTTTTAACTGCATTTTTGGCCACACACTTATTGTCTTGTTCCTCATCTTTTCTTGCCCAGCTTAGGGTGTGTAGGATGCTACAGCTTATGGAATTGTTTTTATTGCCATCCTCCAAATTCCTGGCTCATGAGGTGTTTACAGTTACAGTGAAATTACTCTCATAAAAACATTCTCAAGAATAGGTTAGTTGAAGAGTAATGTCAGAAAGCTTTATCGCAGATGTCATTCATGATAGTCTTGTATTGTCTGCAATACTGTGTGAGGAAAAGGTTCTAGAAATTGCTTTGGAGTTTAATTTGAAAGACAATATGTAAGAAAAGACCAGATGCTGTAAGAAACAGTTTCCACTGCAGAACATTGTGCAAGTCGAACTCTAGTGATGAGTCATGGGAGCATTTTTATCCAGCTCAGGTCCTTCACAGAGATGCAGCCTTTATCTCTCACACTTGCTGTAAGATCCTGGAATCTGTTTATGAAGAGCTAAAGCTTGTAGTCTGTAAGGGACACCTTCATGCACACAGGGCCTTTATTCTCCATGACTGCATTTCTATCTGCTTGCTGAAATGCACTGCTATGCACATACTGGGAGCTGATTTTATTAAACGGTCACACCAAAACTGTGCAGAATACAGGTAGCACAAGGCAAATTGGTCTGGTCCTCTTTTGGTATTCAGGTATTCATTTGTGAATCTAACCCAGACAAAACTTGGGGGAAATTTAGTAAAATTTCAGTCTCTGTTGTCACAAAATATTCCATAGAGCCATAATTGCTCACCATGGCATACCACAATCTGATACAGGAGTGAATTTCAAAATGCTTACTGTCATTCCCATGGACTCTGCTTCATTTTCTGCTACTATTATTGATGCTATCTCTGTGTTCCATAAGGTTCACTGCTGTAATTTTCCATTATTTTGACTTAAATACAAAATTGCTTGCACTAAGATAAGTCCTGGCTTTTCACTATTAATGTTATAATTAACTCAGTAGAAATGCATCTGTAGCATACCATGGACTAAGCAGACTCAGTTTTCTTGGTGAAAGATGGAGTGGAAGTAAATTAGCATAACATTTTTTGCTTTATTTAGTAGTGATATGTTAGTGACATTTTCTCAACCTTATGTCAAGAAATATTCATGTTCATGTAGAGAAAAATAAGGAATTTATGCTATTTAAGGCAGAGTGGCATGAAAAAGGATGTAATGGTACCAATGTGGAGATCTGCTGTTTATGTACCATTCCACAGCACATTCTGCCAAAAATGTTTTCCTTTTGTAGTTTTGTTGTTAATTTCTGATGAGGGTCAGGGACACGCATGCTTTACTCGGTGCAAAATTTTCCTGTGGTTGTAGGTGAGTTCATTGGGGCTGATTAATTTTTGTATTCCTATAACTGCAAGGCTGTATCTGCCTTTGTGTGCTAAAAGCCAACCCCTGTAGCTATTCCTTGAAATAAACACCCAAGATTCTGGTTTTTTCTTGCTTTTGCAGTCATCATGCTAGACATGATTATATATAAAATGAGGATAAAAATTCATTCATCTGTAATTATATGGTCTCATTTGGCATCTAAATTTAGGACAAGAAATCAGTGATTAAATTTTCTTTCAAAGCCTTTATTTATTATCTAAAGAACAAGCTTAGTAATTACCACTTAGGTATTGTGAGAATTGTGCCTTCCCTATTACATTCCTAATTATTTTTAGTTCAGGAAACTTATTTTTATAGTTCACTTAGCTGACTGTTTCAGGCTGAGTGATTCTCTTTTGTTTTCACTACAGAAAGTGGGACCTGTATATTACGAAAAAAAATTTGTATTGTCCTGCTGGTACATTCATTAGGATACTTACAATAAGCATACCTCAGTACACATTATACTTTGTTTTTATATGAGAGAATTCCATACAAAATATTTTCTAAATATTTATAGAACATCTCAGCAGAGATCTGTAGTGTGTCTGAAACTGCCTAGGGCTTCATCATCAAACCAAAATTAGTTTTATGTTCTGACTGTGGTGAGATAAACCCATCCTTTGTGTAGAAATGTCATGTGTATCTTTCAGTCTACTGTGCAGACAGATCTGAATGTTTTTAACCACTACCTTGCAAGTCTCTTGTTAGGAAAATTTTATTTTATGCCTTGAGCTGAATTAAATACAGGTTTGTGCTTAAATATAAAAAATTTTATATACAATGCATAAGTAGATTTACAGGGACTCCGCAAAGGTGAGGCAGGAGCCATTCCTTATGTACGCTTGCAGCAGCATCAATCCTGTGAGCATTAGTGTGGGGCACTCAGCCCAGCATTCTATCCATTCACCAGCTTTGCACTGGATCCATTCTCCAGCCCGGCTCTGCTGCCAAAAGGTGGCTTCTGATCACTCATGTCCATGGCCAATGGATTATTACAATACAAGATTTTGACGTGCCTCATGACCGAGGAAAACTTCACTCCTTTGCAGGGAATCCTTGTAGCCTGTCATTCCTGTATCCAGCCAGATAAAACCCTTCTGTAGTCAGACCTTCTTGTCCTCCACATCAGGTCATTCCTTGGTCATGAACTAACAAGGCTGAGCAGCTTTGATTTTCCCCCGCACTCTCTTGGGGATGCACAATGCTTGTAACTTGATCACATTTGCCAGATTTTCAGAGATCAGCAAAATGACAAGTTTGTGGCAAAAGGCAGTTCTTTCAACAGACAGTGAGGTCTTCTTTCAAGCACGGGATGCAAGAACTATAACCTGACAATACTTGACAGAAACTTTGTATCAACTAGCAAATAACATAGGTTGGTTTTTTTTTTTTTATTTTTTCTTGCCCCTGCTGTATATCAGTTATTGAATTGATCAAATCATTTGTGTAAAAACTTAAAAAAAAACCCACATGACTTTAAGCCGTGCTTTCTTCTGCTGTCTTCTTCTCAGACAGGTGAAATCTGGAAAACCTTTACCGACTGAACAGTCATACTTTGGATACTTAATGATTCATCAAAGTACCCCTTGTTCTGCCACTAACACTGAGCTGACTCTACTACATCACTGGCATCATTTTGATTCAAAGAGTTATTTGGTCTTTATTAGCAGACAGAAGAAAATCCAGTGATAGTTCACAAACATTGCTCCTTAGAGTAAACCAATACCACCACCTGATGTGTTCATATATGTATCTATTTGTTTTACAAATCAGGATTTCTGGTTTTGCATTTGAACAAAATGTGCCAGAAAATATATTAATTAGTTCTTGAGATTAAATGAATTGTCTAGGTGCATGAAGTATGTTAGTCTCTTGTGAGATCATTCTAAGCATATGAAAGTTGTGGGGTTTCTTTAAGCAAATATTTCAGAATATAGGCAAATTTTAACAAATTAGTTGTCTTTGTGAAATATACTGCAGTCATCCCTGAAGGGTGTCAGCTACTTTCATATCAGTGCTTAATGGAATTTAGAGTCCTGAAATCAATGTGGCTATGTCAACAATCTGACAAATCCATTATTGTCAAAAATAAGGTAACTAGAATTTAAGAACCAAAATTGTGACATCACTAGCAATCTTTATCTCCATTATCTCCATTGACTTCAACTGGATACAAAAAAGGTTGATTTTTTTTTTTTTAACATTAGGTGTTACATCAGCTGAAGTCCAAACCATTATTACAGTGTTACTGTTGAATGACTGAAAAGCATTTGAGAGAGAATATAATGATATAAGAGTTGTGGACTTTTTCAAAAGAACACCAGGAAAAAATTTATTTGGGAATATGGACTTAAAATAAGAGGTCTATAATTTGCTGCAGAAAGAAACCTGAAATGGAAGAAGCTTGGCAACACACTGAGTTCTCTGTTTATGAGACGGTAAAGACATATGTATTCTCTTAAGTGTAAATTACAGATTAAAAATTATATTCTGGAAGTGCTTTCTGTTTTTCATATTTGAAAGGGCATTTCTCATACTATTATAAAAACTCTCAGTATTTTACTCAAATCATTCCACTTAGAATGAAGTTCTCCTTCCTTGAAATTAATGCATTTGTTTCAGATTTATTCTCAAGGTGATTAATTCAAATAAGTAAATTTTACTTTTGTTTTTTCCTTTTTTTATTTTTTTCCTGCAATACTTATCTGAATCTGTTTTCTTATGTGTACGTTATTGCAGTTGAAAATGTTTGTCAAAAGTTTCAGTGTCTTTAAACTGAAATAAATGTGGGCATGTTGATCTGTACACACAGAAAATTACTATTTCGTACACCAAAATCATCAGAACTTAACTCTAATAAGCCACAATATGAGTTGCTGAAGTTGGAAAAACACATTTCTTTGTGCAAGCCAATAAAATAACAGCTGTAGAGACAAGGTTAATTTCATTCTCACATCTTGTGTAAGGACTGATGGGTTCTACAGAGATCATTTAATGGTACAAACTGAAATAAAACATCTTGAATAAACCCTGTAAACTGTGAATTTTGCTATAAAGCAGACAAACATGAAAGTAAGGTGAATAGGATGATTGTACTATTTATATTGTAATGCAGTAAACTCTGTAATAGAATAACAGAAGAGTACTTGGACTATAGCTTTATCATATTTCAAGGGTAACAGCTAAATTTACACTTCTTGAAAACTGGATGTAGCAAGTCCAAAGTTTTATGAGTTAAGACATTTTCAAAGGGGTGGGGAATAACCAAATATTTTCAGGCAGTAATTAAAAAAATTATATGCCTATGCTATATGCATACATTTATAGGTCTGCATAGATATATAAAGATATAGTTAGACTTTTATATATATATATGTAGAGGAGAACAAGGGATGGCAAGGACAGGTTACCATAGGAGGAAACTTCTTCCTAATCTCTCAGAAAAATATATGCCAGCATTATCATTTGTCAGTAGGGGCTTTCATGTCTTCAACTCAAGGGGTAATATAATTAAATACTATAAATTGCTATTACTTCTCTGAAATCATTGTAGACATAGAGGAGCAAAGGATCTGCTTCACTGATTCTTCCACAATAGAGTATGAGAGAGTATGATGTCATTCACATAATATGTGCAAAACAGGAGTTAGATGAGAAAAGGCTAATCACGGTGTTCCTCTGCAAAATAAACTTTCCAGTGCTCTGTCTGTAATGTTTTATCCAATATGCAATACCAGTATTGGTAAACCAAAAGTCCAATTGTTATATTGCCCTTCATTCCAAAAAAGCTAAATAAGAAGTTGTTGCTAGGTATTTCTTTTTTATCACCTGTAAGATTGGTATTTATTTTTTATCAGTTTGTTGGTTAACTGCTGCTGCAGTAAGCAGAACCAGTGGTATAGGGGAAATAGAAAATACAGTTCATACCTGCTTCATGAAACAGTTGCTTTAGAAATATTTCTTGCTAGGCTCTGTAGTAAAAAGCTAGCCAAAATCCAGTCAGGTAAGCTGGAATGGGGAGGACAGCGAACCTGCTTCTTGGAAACCTCAAAAAAAAGAAACTGAGGGACTGAGAAACTGAAAGGAGCTGGAAAGGGAGGTTGCTGCTTGGGAAGCCTGAAAACTGTGCTAAGTAAAAAGTTTCAGATGAAAGCAAACATCCTAAATTAAATTCATTGCAACTGTTTTAACAGGTGAATTTTATTTCCAAAGGTGCAGTGACCATCTCTAGGACTTGAGCCCACTGTATCTTAAGGTATGTTATTTATAATTTCCGTAGTAAACAAATAGATCTGAATATGTCTTCTATTACTGATCATGGTTATGTTGCAAGAAAGTTAAAAGTGTTTTAGTCTTAAGTTCAGAGATGTTAGGAATCTCCTACTATACCTTTCTTTACTGAACCTTCATTCTGACACATAGTGTAGCAAAGCTAAAGTTCTGGTAACCCATTATTATAGAACATCATCTTACAAGTTTTTATAAAACAAGAATCTAGATACAACTCTAGATGCCAAGGAAAATCTTACAAGAAAAGAAAAAGGGCAGGAAAGGGAAGGTTTAGGAAGGGAAGGTTTGGGAAGCTTTGAGGTTTCAGAAGGAAAGGGAAGGTTTGGGAAGGTAAGTATTGGGAAGGTTTGGAAAGGTTTTGGAAGGCAAGTCTTTGGAATGTTTTGGAAGGGAAGGCTTTGGAAGGGAAGGTAAGGCAAGGGAAGGCAAAGGAAGGGAAGGCAAGGAAAGGGGAAGGGGAAAGGGGGGGAGGG
>JAJPCS010000069.1:8286699-8331047 GCA_021164005.1 Willisornis vidua nigrigula
GGGGGGGGGGGGGGGGGGGGGGGGGGGGGAGGGGGGGGGGGGGGAGGTTTGGAGCAGGGGAGTTGACAGTTTTCAGGCTTATTTCAGTTACAGATCCTGTCTAACTTCTTTCATCATCCATAAAAAATAAAAAATCTGTATTTCACAATTGCAAATGCAAATGACCATTGCATTAAGCAGCTCTTTATTTTATGCAGGAAGCTGTTTTCTTTATGGAAGACATGTATTTTACCAAAGGAGATTGACTTGTGTCCTTACATTGTGATAGCAAGAAAAATCTCTGCTATACTCAGTAGCATATCACTGCTATGAAAGCAAGACAAAATGTAAATTATTGGGTTAAGAGAGAAATTTAATGACTTAATTTTAGACAAAGAAAATTCTCTTTCATCTCTAAGATACCTATTTAAAAAATTCATCTCATTCCTTAGAACAATTTGTAGAAACCAATTGACCTAACATAGCGCAATGTGGTGTGGACACATTTGAACAATACCAAAGGTTTGTCTGTCTTGTCTGATTTTGATGTGTAGTTCACAAAAAAAAGTAAGGACAACATGAACAGTTTATGCCTTTTTTTTTTCTGTATGTTCATATACCTTTTATCTTTTCAAGTCAAATCTTAGTAACTATGTAGGAACATGGTGTTCTGGTAAAAACCAAACCACTGAATCAAGACTATTTCCTGAATTATGGCTTGACTGGCTTTTGGCTTTAAAGGTTGATCTTATTCATGTTTTCCTTTTGTGCTTAATAAAGAATAAGAAATGATAATTTATTTACCAAAACTATTCAAAACTGTCTTGGAGTATGTCTAGGGCAGCAGTAGACACTGATGCACCAATTGCAAGCTTATGCCAATATGAGTGGTAGCATACAAATATACAGTTTGGCTGAAGAAACTATAGTGCCATAGTCAGGTCACACTGTACCTGGTTATCTGGACTGTGTAACTTCCATTCATGATCATATGGATAAAATTCAGCCTAGGCTTAAGTACAGAAAAACTGTCTTCACATTCATTTCTCCAGACTTCTGGGATCAGAGTGCACTCAGGTGTGGGTCAACTATGTCTGTGTTTATATCGTATCTACATTACTATTGTGCTCTGCCTGTTTACAAACAAATATTTCCAACAGAATTATTTTTTTTAACAGTCGGGAAAAGTACATTTTATTGACCACTTAGTGCTGCAACTGAATTCTCCTCTGAATAAGACAACTAACAATTTCACAAACACAGTGTTGCAACTCATCTTTGAGATATAAAATTGGGGAATTTTAATGCTGATATATAGTGATAAAAATAGATATATATTTAAAAATACCATTTTATATGAATTGTGTTTCTAGTTTTCAATTATTTTTCTAAAGAAACCTACAGTCTGGTAAAATATTCTTCTCATATGTCTATATTTCTCATGATAGCTTTATTCTGATGACATTAATACAGAGTTGAAGTCTCTATTGAATCAGGATTGTTTATGCTTTTCTGATATTCATCTCCTTAAGATTCAGATTTTTATCCATTTTTAAAAGAAATTGTTTGCAGTATTTAACTGAAAAGTTAGCTATTAAATAGAATTCAATCATGATAACACTGTCAATCATAGTTCAAAGCTTTTGGAATGTGTGGTCGGTAAAACACAAGAAACGAGAGAAAATTAAATCCTTAGTTTGCCTTTTGGAAAGCACTGCTTTCTCTTTCTGCTGTCCCTCATTTGTAGAAGTCTTTTGTAGTCTGTACTTTAAAAACTAAGTATATTTAAAAGGTTGTTACATTTGTTATCTCAATAAGGGTTCAAATTGTTCACCATTTGCTTCAAAGGATAAACTGTGTTTCCAGCTGCATAGTTTTCCATGATATTCTGCTGGCTGCATAAAATGTGCAGAATATGGGAGCTCTACAAAGAGAGGAAACCTTTATCAAAAGTCTTAATTGTGTTATTAGTCAATGAAAAATTTGTGCTAATTTAAAAGCCGTCATGTCTTCCAAAAAACTTCTTTCCTGTGCTCTACAAAATTTTTCCTTCCGAACTTCATCCTTAGAGTTTTGTACTTTGCTGGTTTTTGTTCTGGGGACTGCGGAGAGTGTTTGCTTTTGTTGCTGTTGGGTTGGGTTGCATGTTTTATTTGGTTGGTTATGGTTTGGTTTGCGGTCTTTGCTTTGTTGTTTTGTTTTGTTTTGTTTTGTTTGTTTGGGGTTTTGTTTGTGTTTGGTTTTGGGTTTTTGGTTGGTTGATTTGTTTTTTGGAGGGAGTGCTTTTGATGAGTATTCTTTTTTGGTTTTTTTGTTTGGTTTGGGAGGCATTTTTTGTTTGGTGGTGGTGGATTGTTTTGGTTTGGTTTCATTTTGGTTTTGTTGAGTTTTTTTCTATGAACTTAGAAAAAAACTTCAAGAAGCAGTGAGAAAATTACCTGCAAATCAAGATCTTCCTAATTCAAATTTTATATAGTGGTATGTGCTGGTTTAAAGAAAAACTGGCAAGAGAAATGAACCATACTCAAGAGAGATTACTAGTCAGAGTTACAATTTACTAAAAAGATTACAATAAATACAATGATACAGGGAAAATATTCATTTTAACCCACAAAAAACCCCCATGTATAACACAGCACTCTGGGGTATGAACAGAATCGTGTTCATTAGCCCCTGTGCTGAGCGCCACAGGGTTCCTCAAATACAAAGTAAAAGGAAAGGAAAACCTGCTGGTGAGGATGATGGTCACAGTCTTCTTCAGAGTGGTTCTTGTCCTTCTCTGGCTTGAACGAGTGGTACCCCAAGGCCCAAAACCCCAAGATTATATAAGTTCAGGTTCAGATGAGAATGCCTAGTACCTCCCTCCACAGCAGGGAGTTTCACAATGAGGAGTTTACATTTGGAATCCTTGGTAGCCCATTAGCAGACATGACCCTTCAGGCTGGATGAGAAGGTGCTAATGCCTCCCTGGAGGGGAGTTATCACAGCTGAGTCATTGGTGTGAAGACAGAACCATTCTGGTGCCTTGCAGTGTTCTTAAACACCCAGCTTGTATCCGGAGGTATCACATGTGCCACGGGCAGCTGCTGCAAATGATCCATTATTAACAGTCCATTAGAAATGACATAGAGGATGTAGAATACACAGTTTTGGTTACATCCACTCAATGATAAACTGGTTCTGGATGCTGTAACTAGGACATGGCACTATGCTTCTGGCAGCCAATCAAGGACCAGTGCTCTTTCAGGTACTGGAAGGAGAACAAGAACAACCCTAGTCATGCAATGAACAGCTCAGATATTTTTGTAAGACATTCCTTTCTGATCCTGGGAGCTTAAAGTATCTCCTCAAACAGTAAAAATAAGGCACTGATTTTTACACACTTACTGTTTTGTGGGGACTTCCTGCAGGAACATCTTGTTTTCTAATAGTTTTACTTTGGTTTAATAGCAGTATTGCTAGAGTATGAGAAGTAAAGCCCTTCTCAGGAAATTTCAATGCTGTTTTTAGGCTCTTATGATATGGGTATAAACTGATTCAACCAAGCCAAGCTTAGCTCAGACTATCATATTCTGTTTTAAACAAGTAGAATATACCTCTTTAAGTTTCTGTATAACAGAAGTTTAAATATAATACTAATATACATGTCAAACTCATAATATTTCCATTACTGTTAACAAAAAAGGAAAATGTTCCAAAAGGTGATGAGTTCATACTATGAAATCTTTGCATTTATTATTCATAGCAAAGCTGAATGTGGTATGCAAACTAGGTAACTGTACTGTGCTTTCTGCAAAGACCTGGGGGCAATTATATGTTTTAGATCTGGAAGTTTTATGTGACTCATAATAATACCACGTCCTTTCTTCAGGGTTATTGTGGTTGTGCAATAGACTGATAACTCCAAGTTAATCTAAGGCTGTTTACAGTAGCCTCCTTACAAAATGAAGCGAGAAGTGAGCATATATATGAGTTCAGGCATGAACTCAGTTTTTGACTGCTCATGTGATTTACTGAGTACATTTTGAACTTAACAGACCTGTTAGTACAACTTTGCTTGTCTTTGATTTTTTTTCTTCTCCTATCTTTTCCTGATTTTGAAATTAAGGTATTTTTAATTATTGTCTTAATTAACATGTGATTTTTTTAAAATTTGATTTAGAATCTGTTGTCTTCTGAGAATAAAAGGCTCCTGAACTATGTAAATACTTGAAAAAATGAGGTTCATTTCTATCCAAGGTATTCTGTGATTTGCTGTGTTAGAAAAGGTACTTAAAAGTCTTAAGAATAAGAAGGCAAATAAACCCCAACTGGGAAATCATTGAGTATGTTGTCATAGAAGTCTGTGAAAAGGGCCAGGAGGAGAAATAACAGGACAAGAAACCTAAAAATTACTTCCATTAAGTCACTAAAGGAAAATGAAAAAGTGGAAGGCTAAAGAAGGATTCCACAATATGAGGAAAGAAATTCTTGACCAAGTAAGAAAACAGTCTCCATCTATCCCCCATGGAACGTGGACAAAAAAATTCACAAGTCATCTCTGAATATGTCCCATGAAGACGGTCTCCTTACACCATTTGTCCCTGGCTGTTGTGCAGTGGGCATTGAGGGTGTAGAGTAGACAGATTAAGAGATGCAGCTCTACACCAGCCTTCCTGAGAGTGAGACAGACCGATCAGACCTGTTCTTTTGGGAGACTCTGCCCTCTGATGGTCAGACAAACATAAATTTTATACAGCTTGGTCAGCTTCATGTGCTAATATGAAAAGAGATGGATGAGGTGGTGCTTGCTTTAACCAGAATGGTGCATAATGAAACTGTCCATATGCACTTCAGACTGGAAATCCCATTGGAACTTTACTGCGCTTAGATTATATAAATAGACCTTTGCACACTGGGCCAGATCAGCCCAGAATGGGTCAACAAACAGAGCTTTTGCCTCTTGAAGCTCACCCTCATATGCATTTGTAGTCATAAAATCTTGTCATACTCTTTCTCAAATTTATGTTTCAATTAAAAACAAAATTACTTCTGAACTTTTTTTCTCTTATTCAATTTCTGTCTCTCAGGTTTTATCCTTCTATTCATAATTTTATCGCCTAATCAATCAATAAATTTCAGTTGTCTAGCAAGTTCAGCAGGCCAACAGTGGAATTCAAATGTACCAAACACCACCATGTTTGCTAATAAAAAAATTAGCTCCTAGGGAAAGTTACAAAAATCATTTCATTACAGAGGATCTTAGAAAAATATGAGACAAATACAAGACAGATATGGAGAAAGGCTCAGAGAGATCCTGAGTGTATCAACACAAGTATCTGGTTGATGATAAGAGGAGCTAAAGTCTCATAACACCTACTTCTTCAGTAAAGTCTTCCCTGTCACAAATCGAGGTGCAGCTGAAAAGCAGAAATTATCCAATATTGATTAGCCTTCTTTTAATATTTTTTCAAGTGTTTTTAAAATCTGCAAACCCTTCTGAATGTTCATCACTTCATAGAAATAGATAAATGGAAAAGAAGTGAAAAAAAAATTAGAAGAAACAAAAGAAGTGTATTCCTATGTCCAAAGTGCAAGTTATTTGAGTAATTCCATCTAGTTCTCAACCCTTTGCTACATAAAAATTGATATAAAGATATATTCTTATTTCTACTTTTTTCAGAGTATCCTACTCATATCACATTTCTATCTTACTACAGGCACATTTAAAAAAGGTCCACACTTTTTCAAGTGTTTTAGGGTGTAGTCTGACTGTCTGGGGATTTTTTCAAATTCAAATGGTACACTGAAACTTCTGTCTTTACAATTCCATGATTTTATAGTTCATGTTTTATGAGAGCTGTCTTTCCTCCTCTTATTGGCTGATCTATCGTGGCATTGCAAAGAAAGATGTACTTGCACACATCTGAGATCACAAGAGCATCTTCCTGTGATAAGATGGGAGTGAACAACAGGCTACCTTAGTACGATGCAGCTTGATGATGCTATTCTAGTTGGGGACAGGTCAATACAGATTGGAAAACAGTCAGTGTACATTGGGACGCAAAGCTCCTAAACTAGATGTGCAGTATCTCATGGTCTGTGAAATAAACAGTATGTATTTTAAGAAGTCTCTAAATGAGCATTGAAAATTATACATTTTAACAGCTTCAGATGAGCTAAGTCAGTTGAATAATATCCATCCTTTTTCCTACGAAAAGTCAGGAGATAGAAGGGAAATCTTTTAATATATGGTCGTACAACAAAATGACCTTTAAAATGTCTTCTGCAATCTCTGTAGCTTGACAAGTGGAATTTCACATCTCTTGTATCAAATTCAGAAGATTTTCTGAATAATAACTTCCTGTGAAAAGCTGAATCAATAATAATTATGTAATTATTAATATTACAATGCCCATTTTTTTCATTAAACCTAATAATTCAGGAAAATATATATGTTATTAGCATTATTAAATATCACTCTTATTTTTGAAAGTTAAGATAAAGGCTATGAGACATTGTAAGGCATTAATGCAAAAGACATAATATATGATGTACATTGAACAACACTAATTTTTCAACTATTTATATTTCAGTCATTCAAATAAGATTCTACTGATGTTTCCAGAAACATTGAGCTAGGATCTGACACTTCAAAAGCAGGTTACTAGATGAATTGCAACTAAATTGAAAAGACTGATTAGCAGGAGACTACAATAAGATAACGCTATTTACCATATCAAGTGGCCATTCATCATGAACAGTTTATGTTTAGTATTGATAGAGTTTAGTATTACAGATTCCTCTTTTTAATGAGTTATGTTCAAGTAATGAGAGATCAAAGAAGTATTTGGAGAATGGTATGCAGCTCTATTGCTGTAGAACAAACTCAAGACAACTGAAACTACGTGTCCCTTTGATATGTGTATATTTTATATATTTATAAGGGCATCTTTCTACATTGTTCCTGTATGGACATCATCATCATGGCTAGGATTCGTGAAGGAACATTTTGGGAATGGCTCTACCCACGTGGGTGTATCCTTTGAGCCTGGACAGTGGATTTTTATCTTAGGTGAGTCACAGTGTGCACAAAACTGGCCCCACTCTTTGCTCCTAAGGTTCATCTGCCACAGCCTAGAAAGCTTGGATGGTGACAGTGAAGTCCTCAGGACTAAGGCCTACCACTATGGCCATGCCACCCTGACACTCAATCTCGTCTGATCTTGGAAAGTAAGCAGGATCGGGCTCAGTTAGTACTTGGATGGGAGACCTCCTGGGAATACTGGATGCTGCATATGGACAAAACCACATTGAAGTGCATGCATGACAGTGTTAAAAATCTGCCTACAGACTTTATATATACATGTTTTATATACATATGTGTATACATTTACAAAAGACAGATTTAATTTAGAGATGCTATGAATTTTCAACTTCCTCTGTCAGTTTTTTTGTGCTGCAACTCTATCACGGTAAAAATAATGATTGCCATTGAAAGACAAAGTAATGATTCCTTGAAACTGATTCCATCAAATTAGAACATTTCCTATTCTCACTATCCTGTGGTAGTTTTACCTCTAGCAAAGCAAATGGCCATGTTAGAATTTATTTTGTCTTTGGGAATATATTCTGCTCTCTGGAATTTCTCCAGAGGTGAAAGTTACTGTCATCTTGTCTTGGATGACAGACATCCAACCAGGCACTCTCTGACACTTCCTCCTCAACAGGACAGGGGTGGGGGGGGGAAGAGTAAAAAAATCATGGATTGATACAAACACGGGGACATCACTTACCAATCACAGTCACAGGTGAAACAGATTCAGCTTGGGAAATATTGATTTGATTTATTGACAATTTAAAATAGACTGGAATAGTGAGAAACTAAACTGAGACCCCCATCCCTCTTTCTCCATCTGCCCCATCACCTCACCTACCATCTTCCCAGGCTCAATTTCACTCCCTCCATTCTCAAACTTTGTATCTCCTCTCTAAGTGGTGCACTTTTCACATGGTTTCTGTACTTCAGCAGAGAACAGCTCCAGAGTGAATTCCCTCCACAGAGTATAGCCTTTCAGGAATGGACTGCTACAGCAAGGATCCTACGTCAACAACAACTTCTACCAGAAGCCCTGCTTCTGTATAGGCTCCTCTCCACAGACTGTAACTCATTCCAGGAACCTGCTCCACCACTATCTTTCTACAGGGTCACAGCCTCCTTCAGGTATACCACTGCTATGGCATGGGGCCCTTCACAAGTGGAAGGGGGATATCTGCTCCACTATGGACCTCCATGGTCTGCAGGGGAACAACCTGCATCACCAGTCTTCTCCAGGGGCTGTCATGGAATTTCTTCCCTGACACCTCAAGCATTTTCTCCTCCCCACCTTGTCTGACCTTGGTGTCTAAAGAGCTATTTCTCATTTTCTCACTCATCTCTGTCACAACTTGTGTGCAGGATTTTTTTAATACCTTTTCTTAGATATGTTATCACAGAGACAACACCATCATCATAACTAGTGGGCTCAGCAACAACCAGGAGTGGGTCCAGTTTTCAGTCCACTGGAACAGGCAGTGTTCAGCATGTGCAGCCCTGCTTTCTACTCAAAGAAGCTACCCATTCAGGACTCCAGCCACCAAAATGGTGCCACTTAAATAGAAGGAAAATTTACTGAGTTGTAGTCTAACACAGACTGTAGTCATCCTTGAATATTGAAAATTTTGAGTAAGATTGAAGGAAACAGCACAGGTGACAGCTTTTTAATTCATTAAGAACACAGGGCAATAAGAAATTCCTTTTCTGAATCTGTTACAACCCACCTCTGAAGGTGAGGGTAAATCAGGTAGATCCCTTGTGGTGGATTAGAGTGAAACTACACAGAATGATAAGTGTTTTTAATATATAGATATGTATGTAGGATTTATTTTTGAACAATTTGTCTGTGATTGAAAGGAGGTATGTAGTAGCCATTTTGGTTATTTTCTATAGAAATATATCAATATAAAGGTATAAAAATAGCAAGATAATGTATAAGGAAAAGATAGAAAGCGAAACAAAAGAATAAAAGTAGAAAGATTTCACCACCTGTGGATCCAGAAACAAGACTTGATCGTTGCAATTTCAGTATCTGTTGGTCAAAGTGATGGTTGCTGGCTTGATACATCAGGGGTGGGGAGAATCCACAAAACATAGAGTTCAATGGGCAGTACATATTCAGGTTTATGTGGGGCTGCCCAGGAGCTTTACACTGTCTGGTGTAACACTGTGGATCATGTGCAGTCCTCTGCTTCAAGGCCCTAGAAATGTGTCTGGGGATACTCTGAGGGTCTTTGATGGTTTGTGAAACCTTCAAAGGCCTGAGAGCTGCCTCTCACATCAGAGTGGTTGAGCCAGTTGTGCTCCATCAGAAGAGATGAATACCTTTATGCTATGTGTAATTGTCTCAATATCCCCATTGGACAGGAATTTTACAACTGAGACAATTGTGTGAGGGAGGATATTGGCATGATAAAAAGAACTATTCCACCTCCACGGGGTCTGCTTCTAATTAGCCTTCTCCCTCATCTGTCTCCAAATCCAGCTTATAGCCTCTGGTGGTGGATACTCACCCACTCTGTCTTATGTGGATCAGAGGTTTTGCCATTACACTCCCAAAACCCTACTCCTTCCCTTTGGGTGGGGAGCTACAAACCAGACCTCAGCAAAGCACCCTGCTGCCTCTGCAAATGGCTAATTCCTTGAGTCATTAAGCATTGACATTTCAGTCTCTCACAGAAGCATAGGTAGAATACATGCTATATAACTTGTATAATTTTATGTACAATACTAGTTGATCTTCATTTTAGAAGAGTAAGATGAATTGTTTCAAACCGTAAATAATATATCTAGAAGCTCTTGATATCTTAGTAATATAGGGTACCAAAGTCCTTAACTCCTTAAATGAAAACAAATTGTAGAAATATGCACCCAGAAAAGAAAACCACTGGATTTAGTATTCTTTAGTTGTAATTTTTTTTTTTTAAATATTGAACACTCTGGGCTCAGAGACCATTAGACTGATGCACATTTTTATTAGGTGTTTGGCTGTGACTCTATTTTTTTGCTTGTTTGTTGTTTTCTCTGCATATTGATACATGTGCATCATGAACTGTAAGTTGTGTATTTTTTCATGCCAAGCCTGAAATGTTCTCTGCTTCTACACCATCTTTTAATGAGACTCTCAGATATCATTATTGTCTAACTCTTGAGATTTTTACCCTGGATTTTACTAGAATGACACTTTATAATAGAACCTCATGTTTGGTCTCTGTTTTTTGGTATTCATATGATGTACTAATACCACTAATCTCTTTAACCAACTAGATTTCCTATTTTCCTAGATTTTCTCTTTTATTATTAGTGATCAATACTTACAACTATTGAAAGTCCCTCCATCTAGGACATAGATTATAGGAATAATCACAGAGAAAGTATCCTGACCTTGATCCTGTGTTAAATACTATAGCCAGCGACAGATGAACCATAGTGAGGAAGGGGTAAAAATGTATTAATGTTTAAATGTTAATACTAAAAATTGGATCACATATCATCCTGGTGGCCTGGTTTCTAGGGTCCTCTCCATTAATTTCTTATTTAGTTATAGAGTAATACCTTTTCTGAGATCATATATTATATAAAATATGAAAGGGATTTAACCTAATTGATGTGCAGCTGAAATAAGCTAAGAACATTCACATGCCAAATTTTTGCATCTCACCTTAAGTTATCCTAAGTTGAACAAAATACATTGTCTGTAGTTATGTGAGTGTAGTGCAGGAAGAGACAGTTCATGCTCCTAAGTTGTTTAGTAAAGAATTACTTATGGAGAACAGTTTGGTGTTGGTCTCTTCTGACAAGTAAGAAGTGATAGGATGAGAGGAAATAGCTTTAAATTTTGCCAGTGGAAATTTAGATTGGATGTTAGGAAAAAAATTTTCTCCAAAAGGTTTGCCAAGCATTGCAACGGGATGTCAAGAAAGTGGTTGAATCACCATCCCTAGAGGTATCTAGAAGTCATATACATGTGGTATTTAGGGACATAGGCTAGTGGTGTACTTTACAGTGATGGGTTAACAGCTGGTCTTAAAGGTCTTTTCCAATCTGAACTTCAATGTGTAATCTCCTTAGATTTCCATAAGGCCTTTACATGATCCCAGAATACATCCTTATCTCCAAATTGGAGAGACATGGATTTCATGGATTGGAGAGACATGGATTTTTTTTTTATGGAGCAGATCATCCTGAGTGCAATCACACAGAACCTTCAGGATGGACAAGGGATTAGACCCAGCCAGCATGGGTTTAGGAGGGGCAGGTCCTGTCTGACCAACCTGATCTCTTTCTACGATCAGGTGACCCACCTGGTGGATGAGGGGAAGGCTGTGGATGTGTCTATCTGGACTTCAGCGAGGCTTTTGACACTGTCTCCCATAATATACTCCTGGAAAAGCTGGTAGCCCATGGCTTGGACAAGTGTACCCTCTGCTGGGTTAGGAGCTGGCTGGAGGGTCGGGCCCAGAGAGTGCTGGTGAACGGAGCTGCATCCAGCTGGCGGCCGGTCACCAGTGGTGTTCCCCAGGGGTCTGTGTTGGGTCCAGTCCTGTTTAACATCTTTATTGATGATTTAGATGAGGGGATTGAGTCCCTCATCAGCAAATTTGCTGATGACACCAAGTTGGGAGGGAGTGTCAACCTGCTGAAAGGCAGGAGGGTTCTCTAGAGGGAACTGGATAGACTTGAGAGATGGGCTGATTCCAGTAGGATGAAGTTCAATAAGGCCAAGTGCTGGGTCCTGCACTTTGGGCACAACAACCTCATGCAGTGCCACAGGCTGGGCACAGAGTGGCTGGAGAGCAGCCAGGCAGAAAGGGACCTTGGAGTACTAATTGACAGGAAGCTCAACATGAGCCAACAGTGTGCCCAGGTGGCCAAGAAGGCCAATGGGATCCTGGCCTGTATTAAAAATAGCGTGGCCAGCAGGCCCAGGGAAGTGATCCCTGTACTCAGTGTTGGTGAGGCCACACCTTGAGTATTGTGTTCAGTTCTGCGCCCCTCAGTTCAGAAAAGATATTGAGGTGCTGGAGCGAGTCCAGAGAAGAGCAACAAGGCTGGAGAAGGGACTGGAGCACAAGCCCTATGGGGAGAGGCTGAGGGAGCTGGGGTTGTTTAGCCTGGAGAAGAGGAGGCTCAGAGGTGACCTCATCACTGTCTATAACTCCCTGAAGGGAAGTTCTAGCCAGGTGGGGGTTGGTCTCTTCTCCCAGGCACTCAGCAATAGGACAAGGGGGCACGGGCTTAAGCTCTGCCAGGGGAAATTTAAGTTGGAGATCAGAAAACAAATTTTTACAGAGAGAGTAATCAGGCATTGGAATGGGCTGCCCAGAGAGGTGGTGGAGGTGGTGGAGGTTTTTAAACTGAGATTGGACGTGGCACTGAGTGCCATGATCTAGTAAATGGACTGGAGTTGGCCCAAGGGTACACTGTTTGGTAGGTAAGAAATTAGACTGATAGCCACACAGAGAGTTGTGGTTAATGATTATATATCCAGGTTAAAGGCAGGTGACATGTGCTGTCCCTCAGGGCTTTGTCTTGGGGACAGTGCTCTTCAGTATTTTCATCTATGACATAGACAGTGGGATTGAGTGAGCCCTCAGCAAATGTACAGATGACATAAAGCTGAGTGGTGCAGTTGATGCAACAGAAAGACAGAATGTTATGCAGGGGAACCTGGACAAGCTTCACAAGTAGGTCCATGGGAACCTCATGAAGTTAAACAAGTCCAAGTGCAAGGTGCTATACATGGATTGGGGCAAGCCCAGGCATGAGCACAGACTGGGAGGTGAACTTCATGAGAGCAGCCCTGCAGAGAAGGGCTTGGGGGTTGTGATGAATGAAAAGCTCGACATGACCCAGCAATGTGCATTTTCTGCCCAGAAAGCCAATCATATCCTGGCCTGCATCAAAAGGAGCATGACCAGAAGGTTGAGTGAAGGGATTCTGCCCCTCTAGTCTGTCCTTCTGAGACCCAGCTAGAGTACTGCTTTCGTCTCTGGGGTCAGCATAGGAAATACCTGGACCTGTTAGAGTAGTCACAGAAGAGGGCCATGAAGATGATCAAGGGACTGGAGCACCTCTCCTACAGTGACAGGCTGAGAGAGCTGTGAGGGTGGTGAGGCACTGGAACAGGTTGTCTGAAGAAGTTGTCAATGCCCAATCCCTGGAAGTGTTCAAGGCCACTTTGACTCTGAGCAACACAATCTAGTGGGTGGCATCCATGCCCATAGTGGAGTTGATGGAATTATATGATCTTTAAAATCCGTTCCAAACAAAACCATTCTATCATTCTAAATAATTCTGTGCTTCTATAAGTTTTTGGGGTTTTTTTTCAATTTTTGGAAATTATCAGTCAATCACCTGATAAAGAAATACACTGGTTTTAACCTTGAAATGTATCAGTGAAAGACATCTGTTGTCTTTAGAGGAAAAGGCAGATGGATTATGTAAGTTCCAGTTTGAGGTTTCTTATTATGCTTCATCTGAGCATTAGCATAATTTCCTCTAGGTTTCTTTGATCTTTATTTGTTTACCTCAGGTCATTTCAAGAGTTATGCTTGAAATGCTTTAGTGCACTGGAAAAATTGTGTTGTAAATTTTTGCCACTCCATAGATTCTCTTAGAGCTGAACCTGTACTGCAGTGTCTAAAACAAGCAGCTACAGCCCATGCTTTGTAACAGGAGACAAGGAGTGAGAAGGCTGAATGCTGTCCAGTCAGGGATGGCTGCCAACATGGAGTCATGCACTTCTACAGAATTCTACTGTGTTCTTTTTCAATCCCCACTACTTCAGCAGAAGCACATTTTAACCATGCATTGTGTACGATCATTCTAACTCTTTTTTTCCTTTTTTTTCTTTTATTAGCATGACATTTTCAAATGTTAATCAATGTATGTGTTTACCACTACCCATATTTTACATAGCCAGTGCAAACTGACCTTTCTGCTGAGAAATAAACATTTGGGAACAGGAGTTTTGGGTTGTCTTCCAGCACATGGAATATCTTTTAAGATTCAAGAACAGCTGTTTAAGTAAATCTTCTCATACGGGTGTGTCTGGGATAGGATTTAGTCAGTCACATATACTTTAATCAAGGGCAGGAACTGAGTTTTTTCCTTACTTCCAAATACAGTCTCAAAACCTTCTTCATTTCCATTGCACATAGAGTGGCATCAAATGCATGGACACTCATGCATAATTTCACTCCTGTGGTGCCACAAACAAAAAGTGTAAGTAGCTGTGTGATCCACAACAAGGTGGCTTTAACTCACTTTTACAACTGTGACTCAATCCTCTGTTTTTTCTCCATTCTCTGCCACACATTAGCTGTGTGATCTTAGATTTATTACATTGTCTCACTGAACCTCATGCCTTGTCTGTCAAACGCTGGTAATGGTGCTTCTTGGCTTCCACATCTGTCACATTTGTTTTGATGGCAGGCAATTTGGAGAGAGGACCTTTGGGCACAGCATCCGCACAGCACTTAGCGCCACAGTACCACACTGTCTGAAATCTTGCATACTCCCAGAGTGCAATCAGTAAAGAGTGGTATGTAATAAATTTCCTAAACCCTCCCCGAGGACTTGCGTTTTCTATTTCATCTTAAACACAGGTAGTGAAGGCATTGACATTTAGTAGAAAAGACAAAGTTTCTATCTATAGAGTGAACAAAAAAAAGGCGTGTTTTTCTCAATCTAGCATGTGCCTTGCCTTGACTTTTCTGGGTTGAAGGACAGTTTACTTTCAAGGCTTGGCCTCTCAGCCATGGTTGCAATCAAAGATGTCAATCAACATTAGCTGTAATTGTTTTATGATACAGAACTGGAATGAGGCCACCAATTCATTTCCTATAGGCCACAAAGCAGCCATCTAATTGTCACAATTTTCAGTCATTGCTGACCTCAGGCAATTTCATGTTGTTATCTGGAGGTTAAAAGCTCCCCACATCATTACCTGGCAATAAAGCCATCTATGCCTTCAAATTTTCATTTCTGAAAAGATCTTTGTTCTGCCTACACTCCCTCATATGTTTATGGCAGCTGTTGGTAACGAAACAGGGAAGTCTCTGGTGGTGTCCATGCTTAGCCTGTCCAGCTCCCACCTGTACCTGTGCACAGCTGTTTATCACTGTGTGGCCTGAGGAACCACAGTGGTTTTAAAACAGATGAATCTCATCCAAGGAGAGAGTGAATATTTACAAAAATGTTTCAACAAGTAACTGCAGTCTTTTTTATTACAGTTCTGGGGACTGTTATCCCTGAAACATAGACGGCACTAGCAGGCCTCTTTCCATTAACTCAATATTAGCTTGATAATAACTTGATATGGGCTTGATATTGGATTTGGAAGCATTTACTGTTTTGGGAGCCCATGGGTTTCGTATGGGTGTTTAAGAACAAAACACTCATCTCTGCCCCAGAAAACGGTTTTAAGTCAAAGTCTCTGTTTTGCTACACCAAACATTGTTGCAATATTATCAGAAAGAATTAAGCTACATTGATCTCATCAAATGTTTAAATAGCTGGAAGGGAGTAGAAATGCTAGGAGAACACAGCTGCATATATAATATGCTTTCCTTGCTTACCCTTCCTGCAGCCACTGCCAGAGGGATGATAGTGGACCTGGATGTACTACTGGGCTGACCTAACAGGACAATTTCAGGGTATAGGTAACAAAACCTTTTGAAGACTTCTCAGCACTAATTTCTAAAATTAAAGTACATATTAACTTGATTTAATTTAATGACTTTTATTAGGTAAAAATATTCTACTTGTATATATGACTTTGTCTTTTCTCCCATCCACAGAGATGGCATCTCTTTGTTTATTATCTGGAATTTCAGGTTTTCTTCGCCTTTAACTATGAGTTACCGCTTTACAAAAGAGAGCAGATTGAAAACAAGAAACAAAGCTTAGAGCTTTTTAGAATATATATAGGCATAAGTTTCATGTCTAATACCTCAACTTATTGAAATTGAAACTGAACTTTTACAGCAGATCAAATATGTCACAATACAGCATTCAGAACATTAGAAGCATTTATAATTGGATTACTAAGTTATATATTTACTTTGAAAATATTTACTGTCCCATCCCAGAATAAATTCTTTATATCTTTTGATGGAAAAATAGAAACTCCAACTAATTGCTCTTTAATCTTGTGAGATGCTGAGTGAATTCTGATTAGCAGGGATGGATTAGAAGTCAGAAATCGGATGAAATAGTAGTTTTAGTGTCTCAAGTCATTCTTGATTTAGTCTTTTTATTTTTCCTATTTTCTCTCCACTTTGTTCTCTGTCAGATGCATAGAAATTGAAGGCTGGATGGCTTTTCTTGAATCAAAACTTTTAAAAAGTATAAGCGGTTTCAAGTGTCACTGTATTTTCAGTGGCTGAAAAGTGAGGAAAGAGAAGAGTGTGAATTTAGCTATTCAGTCATTTTTAAGAGAGTAAAAAGGATTCCTATTGATTTCATCAGCAAGGTGTTCAGAAATCTGATATAGTAGCACCATTCAACAGATGAGAACAAGAAATTTTCCTCCCTCAAGCCTTATCTCCTGAATGTTCTTCTTGCTTGCAATTTGAACAGTACTTTTGGGAATAAATCTCTCAGGGTTGTCTAGCTCAGAAAACTCATCCTGATTTAGATTTTGGATCTGCTGAAATGTATCATCATTAATAATCCTAAAATGAGAAAGACGAGGAGTGATAGGGTTGTGTTGCCGTAAAAGTCTGTAAGAAAAGACTCCGAGCCAAGTTTTGTAGGAGATAAGATAAAGGGCAGGCACTTTAATGAGCAACCCCGCTCATCCAGGAATACATCAACGCGCGCACATGGAAGCTCTAAGTTCTATAGCTTTTATAATATAATCTATCCAATCACTACTGTCCACATGTCCAGTTCCACCTCTGTCTTCATCCAGGTCCCACCCCTGTTGAATTTGGGCTGGGGTCGTTGGGACCCTCTGTCTTCATCCACCTCCTCTTCTTCAGCACACAATGGTTCTTTGGATGCTCTCCAGGGCTTCGGGTCACACTGCTCCATGTTTATGTTCTCTCTGATATGCTTTAATCTGGTACCTTGAGAAAGAGACTAAATAGCTGGCAGAGTTTAGCTGTCTGTTCTGGAGCAGGGGTAGAGATAGAAGGACTTGTTACTACAAGCTGCTAAATATTAATTCACTAAAATCTGCAGCACTGCATTTACTGTGTTCCTAAAATCTACAAAATATGAAAATTGAAAAATCAAAAAAACCTTTTGGCATCAGTTGTCTTAGGGGGCTATCTTCACTCTATGTCACCTGGATCTCAAGGATGCATGTGTACTCTTGCCAATTACCTGAGCAAAAATAGCTGTGTGTTTTATAATGTTGGCCTAAGTTTTACTCACTTAAACTTTCCACCCTGCCTCTTTTGTGGCCTGCCAGCCCAGACTGTTGCATCATTTATTATTAGAGATGTCCTCGGGCTGCAGTGTCTAAGACTTGGAGCCTGTGAATTATAATTAACAACTTTAATTTCCACTCATATAGGCAAAACTTGTCGCTCTCAAGTTGTGTGTCTCTTTGCATGTCTTCAGCATTCATTTTGTTGACCTCATTAGCAACAAAGTATCTGTAAAAAATAAAAAATGATAACTGAATTGGGAACTGGGAATCATGTTTTATGTTAGAAAGGTCATCAGTTTCCTTGTCAGGACTGAAGGAAATGTATTTGTTGTTTCCCTTGTCTTTATTTTACCTTCTATAAACACAATGATCAGTGAAAAATGGGATCTTGTCTTCTCAGTGCAGTGATTATCAGACTTCCCCTCTGACATCATGGACTGAGCTTCAGAAAAACATTCTTCTGCTACTCATTTACGAAAATGAGCCTGGTGCTTCACATTTTGCTATTTATGCATTCCTTTATACCCAGATAAAAGCAGGTGTGAAATGCAATCAGTTCAGTCTTGTTCTCTTACATCTGTTATATACAGACATAAATCATGCATGAGTTGCTTAGTAGAGAAGAATCATCTCTGAAATGTCTATGTTTTATGAAGTTCACTAGTTTCCTGTGAGTGAAAACTAGGCTGGGAGGAAAAGAAAACAGTACTTCAAGGAACTTAGGCATTTAATTTTTCCAATCTGTTGTGTAATATATGTCATGAGCTTTGTCAGCAGTGATCTGAAACTTTACCTGCCCAAGTTCCAAGTCTTTTAGCATTAATCCTCTCTTTTCTCGGACTATGTTAACCACCACTTTCCTTGGCCTCCCCAAGATTAGGAGTGCACGAATATGCTGCTGAAAACCTTTACTTTTTTAAGTAGTGCAAGACAAATGTAGGTGATTCAGTACAAGTTATTGCCACAAGACAAGATTTCCTGGGGGCATGGATGACCACAGTCTCTTCTACTTCTGATGTATGTGAAAGTTAATTTTGAGGAGTGGGAGGTGAACCAGATGAAATGGGCGGGCAGAGACTCAGCCTTCCTTTGGCATCTTTTTCATGGAAGTGACTGATCATCACACCTCATAAATATTCATCACATCATTTGGGGAATAAAACAGCATCCATGTGTCTGCTCCCAGCATTTAGGAAAGAGAGGAATTCCTCATGGATATGATTTATATTCATTGTGTAAGCTTTGTGTGGTTGGTAAGTCAGTGAGAATAAAGATTGTGTGAAAAAATGGTTTGAAAAAGATGTTCCGTGTTGTAGCTCACAGCTCTCATTGTAATGCAGAAATATGATTTATTTTCATACTTCTCTAATAAGACTCTCTGGTGAAAGGGATGTTAATCTCCATAGACTACTCTTCCCCTGGAAAAAAGTATTCCTAGAAGACATTTTTTAATTAGCTATAGGAATAGCATAACCTTATCTATGCCTCATGTTAAAATGAAGGCAGACAACTTCTGGAGAATATTTCACTGCATGTTAAAGAGGAACAAGCATTCAAAAATAAGGAGTCCTTGTAGAAATATTCTAATATATTACTATTTTTTAATTCCAAAATTTTCCTTCTGGCACCCTTTCTGCTTCCTCTTGCTAGAGGGGAAGAGGAAGAATCAGAAGGTCTTAGAAACAGTAGTGATTGAAACAATGGCACCTTACCACAAAATCCCTGTCTGTTGTTCCATCCTCCACACACACTACTCTTCAGCAGCTTCAGATCTTTCATAATTTCTTTAATAATGCAGTCCCGTTTGTTTTTCTGTGCTGTCCTGTTAAATTAACTTCATGTGAAATAGAGACATTTTTCAATTTTTAAAATTAATCAATTTCACAGATAAGGTTCAATAGTTTGTAATTTTTTCTGTCTTGATTATAGGCTACAATATGCTGAGTCATCTTTCTTGACTAAATTTAATGAAAAATCCACATGAACCATATTTTTGATCATGCCCTTAATCTTTTCTTCCAAGTAGTGCCTCATGCTGTCCCTAATCCTGGGACAACTAAATGAACCTTTTTCACATCATTTAACTTCGGTCTTCCTTCAAACTTCTCTCACCAAAATCTGTTTTACTCCCAAGGCTAAAACTTTTTTTGAGGATATAGCTAGGTGTTCTCTTCTAGCTAAAAAGTATTTTCAAATTACAAAGATTATGTGTATCTCCTAAAGATCAGTATTGCCTCACAGGTGTATGTTTGGGAATATATAATTACATGGTTCTTAACTTGGAGCCACTCATCATGATGACACATACCATAAGCTGACCTATGTCACAGTTAGCATCAGTGACATGACTTGGGAATCTGATTTCTCATGGTGACTGTTTGCTTGTTTGTTTTTCTTTCCATCAGTTCCTCATGGTCACCATGGCTGCCCGCCTACTTTTTTGCATTCAGGGTTGTGAGGTGGTCCCAAGGTCTGGTTAACCTGGAATAGAGGAAGATTCAAATCCTTCTCTAATTATTTCCACTGTCAGACAGTTGCAATTTGAGTTATATTCTTCCATTCTAATTGGAATTACAGAGCAGCTTGCTTTGGGAAAATAAATTCTATACAGATGTAAATTCTTAATAATAACTATTAGGTGACAGTATTTCTAAGAGAAAATGTTGTGCTGGGAAGAGGAGATATTGCTTGTATGATCTGACAGACTCAGGGTCTAACCAGAATGTGGGTTTTAAAAATATGACCAAAATAATTACCTGCTTCAGAAATATTCTTCTTTGTGATAGTTTTTTATGCCTTTTTCATATAATATATTAGTATTTGCACTGTCATCAGCCCTTGACCATGGTCAGGCTCTTTTAAACCAAGTGGTATATGAAAAAGGAATAAGAATTCTCTTTCCTATAGTGTTTACAGTGTATGCTTAAGATGAGACAGTAGCTGGAAACAGGCATCCCAGGGGGCTGCAAGGTGGAGGCAGTACTAAGCAATAGACTGGGCAGTGATCTCAGTAGTACCTAATTGATGTTTGTTTTGTGCAAGTGGCACAACAATAGAGAGTTTTAAGGAGACGTTGAAAGAGTTTATAGCCAGTTCTAAAGTAATGAGAGAAAGCATAGAAACAGATTGATATCTATTATATAGTGTCAAATCCATGAGTGGGGAGATGATAATTATATTGCATTTGAAAAATTTTCTGTAGTGCTAGGGCAATGCAACAGGCAATCTGAATTGAAATGTTTTCCATCTGTCACTTATCCGTAGAGGCCCTTGGTGTAAATAATTTTTTAAACTTTCAGAGTTTTATAGGACATTGACATTTACAGAGGAGGTTCATTTCAGTTTTCCCTTTCTGTAGAAAGCCCTGTCAGCTGCAGAATACCTGGAAAGCTTTGCAAGATATTCTGCCCAAAGACAGGATTGCATTATGCTCTTTAATCTAGAATTTCACTGGAGGGGTATGCCCATGAGTAATTTTTATTATGTATAACAACAAAATTGGAGAAACGTGGTTTTATTTTCAGTCAAAGGGGCAAATGTCTAGTTTCAGAATCATAGTTTTAGTGACAGTAATTGATAAAAAAACTCACACATTTATTTAAAAACAAAAATACAGAAGAAAGAACTCAACGTGCCCACAGGTTCACTAGGCAACCTGTTGCAGTCTTGACACCTTCATAACTAAAACTGTCTTCATTATATCCAATCTAAATCTATGCTCTCAGTTTTTAAACCACTGCCAGACGTCTTATCACTACAGGCCATGGCAAAAAGTCTTTCTCTATCTTTGATATAAATCTCCTTTAAATACTGAAAGGCCAAAAGATTATTTCCATTTTTTCTTAGCAAAATACTACATACAACAACTTTATAGGAAATGTGCATGCTTTTTTTTTCTAGTGCATATCTGGTTTACAGCTGTGTCAGACTGACAGCCTTTGCGAAGCTTCAATTTTCAGACCAAAAAGAAAACCATCACCACAGAAGATTTCTTGAACCCTTTGCATGCAAACTGTAGGATACCTATAGAAGAAAAAAGATTTTCCCATTGCTACGGTGGCTGAAGTACAGATTTAAAGGCATCAAGCTCAACAAAATAGGACATATTAGTAACTTCATGTCAAAATTCAAATACTTTTTTCAAATACTTGTCCACTAATAGTTACTCCACATCGAGATATACCTTATTCAACCTCAGTACAACATTTTCACTGTAAAAATTGTTAAAAATTTTACTGAGACTTCTGAATTTCAAAACTAAATTTTGTAATTTCTGTCAGTCTGCCTGTTATCACAGGAAAACTGAAATAATTTTCCAGCTGAAGCTTGAAAAAAAATCAGTTACAGTTCCAAGAGTGGTGAGGCTTTTGTGATTTTTTTTTTTGACATGTGCTAAGGTGAAAATTTTTCTACCATACCCATTATACACTTTAAAAAGAACTAAAAATGTTACATAGAGAAGAGAGGGGAAGACATTCATTTTATTACAGCTATTTATTCTTCCTATCTGAAGTTCAATTTCAGTGTGCTAATTTTTTTAATAAAAATAAAAAGAAGCCAATTTAGTGTTACTGATAAGGGAAGAATTTTTATTTCTGATTGAAAGAATTATAGCTCATCTTTAACACAAATAGTAAGTAAAAGTAATTATTCATGCATGCTTGTCATCTCATTGGGCATTTGATATAAAACAATATCCAACAAAAACTCCATGTAAGTTGTGGGATGGGCTTTTTATTTTATTTTTGAAAGGTTAGACTGAATCAGGTTCATTATGTCCATTGGGCTTTACAATTTAATTATTCAAACAACCTACTTTGAGTAGGGAGTCACTTATTGTCCATCTGTTTAGTGATACTCTTTGGTTTCTGATACCATTGTTTGAATGAAAAAATGTGCTAAATAAATAAACAAACATATAAATGAGACTTAGTTTCTTTTAACTTCACTTTCTTCTCTGGCTTGTGTCACTATTGCAGCAAACCTCACGTGCAGAGGAAGTGGAGAATACTAAAAAATAAGAGAAAGACAGAAAAGCCAAGACATAGCGGTATTTTTCCTTTAGTAACTATGAGTCTTGCCAAGGGTACATTGGTAATTTTTTCTTTTACATTTAAAGGCACCTTTTAAATCATTTCTACAGCCTTGAGGAGTCTTTCTGGAACCAGAATTATTTCTCTTCTCCTAGTCTAAAGAAGTGTATGCAATGGGACTGTATCCTGGTTCAGCAGGTGGGACCAGTTTATCACTGTGTATGTGTGACCAAAGCTGTGTATCCTACACCCTCTATTCATTTCCCATGAACTGTTAACAATGGACCATTTGCAGCAGCTGCCCAGGGCACACTCGACTTCTTAGGTTGTGAGCTGGGTGTGAAAGACACCTGTGAGATAAGAGCTGTGATAACTTCCCTCCAGGGAGTTGTTAGCACCTTCACACACAGCCTAAGTGGTCATGTCTGCTAATGGGCCACCACCAATTCCAAAATACTCACAGAGTCAGATCACCTATTGTTTAACTCTCCACCCTGGGGGAGGTACTGGGTGCTCCCCACCTGGACCTGAAGGTACATAATGTGAGGGCTTGAAGACCTTGGGGAGCCACTTTCCAGATCCAGAGAAGGATCAGAACTTCTACAGGAAGAGGTCACCACTCTCGACCGGACTGCGACTACCACTCTTCACCAGACTGCGACCGTCATCTGCACCAGTGGGTTTTTTCACTTCGTTTTGCTTTGGACTTGGGGTAACCATGTGGGTCTCAGCACAGGGGCTAACAAGCATCATTGTGTTCGTGTCCCAGGGTGCTGGATTGTACTTCTGGGTTTTTTGAGTTGATACCAATTTCTCTTTGTGTACTTGCATTTGTTGTGATATTGTTATTAAATTGTGGCTCTTACTTGTGATCTCTCTTGTGTCGGATTCGTTTTCTCCTTCCAGTTTACATTTAAACCAGCACAGACTGTGAGCATATTAGGAGAGCTCTTACCTACCAGTTCCCAAAATTTTTGTGATTGGGTCATATGAGCCTAAAATTTTTATAAGGGAATGCATGTAAGCTTTACTTTACATAGCTGAGATACTGGCGTTGGCCACTCCCCTGTGTGCTTTAGACTTGCTTTTTCAAAAGTCCTTGAAGTGGCTAAGTCATGCCAAAAAAAATAAAACTTTTAGTGCCTAAATAATCTTGTAGCTGTTCCAATGAAGCTCTGAAATACATAATCACAGGCTATATGGTCTGACCTCAGTAAGCAATTGTACATTAATAACACTTACAATATCCATTTACAGGTAGTATTTATGGTTTCTTAATGTAGACTTATTATGAGAAAAATGATAGCATAGTACTTTAGAGCAACAGAAATTTGGGAGTCCACCCTATGGTTATGGTAGGAGATCTGAGAGGGAACCCTAATTTGCTTTTTTGTCTTGAGCCAAGCTCTTCAACTATGGGAAGTAAACCTACTGAAGCTGCTAGTCACTTTTCTTGCTTCTGAATTCCAGAATGGGTATGGAATGAAGAAGTGGGGTAAATGAATTCCTGTGGTCATTCTCCACTTGCTTGTTTTGCAGCTCTGGGGACCCTTCTATATAGTTCAATTCCACCTGCACTGAATGCCAGAGGTGAATAAATACAATGGTCTGAAATCAAAGTGTTGAAGAGTATTTGGATCTCATGTTAATCATAAGCACCATACAGGATGCTGAGACTGGAAATAGTTCATCTACTATATTTTGCCATGCTGCACTGCTAAGTAAACTAACTAGCTGAACAAAGTCTGAGTGATAATATTTGACACTTGATGTAAACAGTTTTAGCCAAATCAGTGTTTTGTTCCTGATTCTGTCATTAGAAATATGTTCAAATTTAGTCCCATAGATTTTGTAATTTTTTAAGGACCTGTCTGCCCCTGAAGAGTATAGGGAGTCGATCATCAAGGATAACCTCATCAGAGCACAAGAATGATTAATTTCCCTATGTCAAAAGTCAAGCAAGTGTGACAGAAAAAGCATAAAAACAGATCCTCTGACCTCAGACATGAAAGACAGACAGAAGTTGAAAGCGGATTTCTTGACAATAAAGGAAAGCTAATCAAAATGTGTTCCTGTTGATACATGGGTCAACGGAAATGACCAAAAACATAAAGATGATGCTTCAGTTTTTACTAGTAAGAACTGATCTTAAGACACCAAAGTCCCCTGGTCTTCCAGTCCATGGGACCAGATAGAACACACCAAAGGCAGCTATCTGGTGTCTTTGCAGGGCTCATGTCTGTCATCTTCAAAATATTATAGCTTCATTTCTGCTGAAGAAAAAGTAGACATCATGTCATCCTCAAAATATAGGCAGGTCAGCCTTTCCTTAGTCCCTGCATAGGGTCTGGATGTATCCTGACTTTAGCAAGGCCTTTGTCACAACATCCCAGAGTTTCCTTATCACTGAGTTAGTAAGATCCACTCCAGAGAGCTGAATGAGGAGGTGGCCAGATGCACAGGCTTAAAGGGTTTTGTTTGTTCGTGCAAAATTCAGCTAACAGACATTATCTAGTGCTGTCTAATGACCGAATTGATGCTGTGTCTATGAAGTTTACTGACCCCATTAGAGCCCAGAAAACAGAATAGAAAGCATGCCCATGTGGGATCTGGAAAAAAATGACTTCATGGGAATCCCCCATAGTTTGCCCAAGGCCAGGGCAAAGTCTCACCTCAGGGATGGCAGACAGGCTGGGGACTCCCTGCAGTGAGACAGATTGCAGCCAATCATCTAGGAAGGACCTTGGGATGCAGCAAGTTGACAGGACAGGCATAAAAGCAGCTCCTATACCAGGGAATGGATCAGCAGGGATGGGGGCAGCCAATTCAGCCAAACACTGGCCGGGTTTGGACTCCCGTTGCAAGTCAGAGAGTCCCCAGTACGATCAGGGTACAGGGTAAACAGAGAGGCTGAGACCTAGGTCAGTCAAAAACGACAGCTTACATGATCAACACAAATAAGTATTTCACATGATATGAATAAAAGATAAACCAACCACCAATGTCACTCTGCTCATTTGTTTGGTATATAACATTGCTGAAGTCAGAGAATACAGTACCCAGTGGCATGCCCTCACTGGAAATACTAGTTTCTGTACCAGTATATCTCTCTACAGAAGTCAGTAGAGAGTTTAGTGAGGTGAGATTTACCCATGGTAAATCCATCCTGGGTGCTCCCAGTCGTCTTCTGCCTTGTAGTTGTGGGATCTGCTGTGGTATTCACTAGATTCCCTTCCCATGAATTGAGATGAGGTTGAGCTACTGGTTTGTAGTTTCCCAGATCCTGCTTTTAATCTTCTTGAAGATCAGTGTGATGTTTGTTTTCTTCCTTTTTCTGACCATTTACAACTTTATGCTGAACAGAAATCGAACTGGGGTGCTAATTCTGGGGAAGGGGTAAAATGAACTTTCTCGTTTTAAAATATTAAGAAGAACAAATTTTCCAAGCTTCTTGCAGAGTGTGGCTTGGGATTTTTTAATTTATTTCACTAGTCTTGTCCCAGCTACAACCTCACTTCATTTTGACACTTTTGGAAGATATATTTAAATTCAAGAGGAAACTTGATGTTTTGAAAACTGGTATTTCATTCAGTTCATTCACAGATCAACTTGCCAGTCCCTCTTTTTTTGTAAAGCCTCCATCAGTTGATCCTTTAACATTTGGAATAGAGTTTCCTTTGCTTATTCTAAAGCATTGCAACTAAAACAGAGACACTGTTTTCAGTCCAAGCCTTGATGTTCAAGTGATAGAAATTTCCAACAGGGTTGATCTAAATAAAATTTCCACTTCCACTATGTCATTGAAAGGGTATCAGAATTCATCACTAGCTTTTGAATCTGATCTAGTATTAATATAAATCTTAAAACTTTCCTGGGCCTCTGAAGAGAAATAAATTTCAAGCTATACTGATAAACAGTTAAGGATGATCTTAGTTGAAGAAAAAAAAAGTATTTTGGCTTTTTTTAGTTTCAATCCTACGTTGATTCCTTTTTTTTATTGATATACAACTAAATTTGAGAATTAAATTTTATTGTATGCATTTTAGCAGTAATTAAGTGAAATATTGCTTCTTTAGCAAATAGTTCCCCATCCATGTATGTTATTTTTAGTAATTTATATATTTAGTTATCATTAGCCTTGAGAAGACTATATGAATAAAATAAAACTTGACACAGACTCCCTACAAACATTTTAGATTTTTATGCATTTGATGACAATGAGGCCTGCCTTTTAATGAGAATTAATGGGAATAAAATGATTTAAATTTAAAAAAAGTGCTTGTGCTTTCTTAATGTTGGTGTCTTCCTGCAATTACAGCTGAAGAGTTTTCTGTTTCAATGAATCACAACCAACATAAGCAGCAAGAGGGCAACAGCCTTCACTTTCCTCATTCAATGTGTCTCAGCTATGGTCTCAACTATCACTGTTAAGAATGGCAAAGAGTTTCTCACAATTCAATCTAAACCAGCAGGTGGAAGTTTGTGTTATTTCTGTTCATTGAGGGATGTGGTTGGTATACCAAAGTCAAGCTTTCTTAATGTCTGATATATTTTATAAAAATTATTGTACTTCTTCAACACTTGTGCCAACCTTAGTCATTTTTCATGCATTTGGTTTATGATCAGTGCACAAGCAGTGGGGTAGCACATAAGCCGGGCTCGTAGGGGCACACAGTAGAAAAAATTGTGGTAGAGCTACAAAAATGATAGGCCCCTACCCAAATTTATTTAAAGTATATTTTGCAGATTTCAACAAGCTCTTGGAAACTGTTTCCTCTGTTCCTTTTCAAGAGTCAGCTGCATGTGGCTTAATGCTGCACTTAGATATATGGGTTTTTTGCAATGTTTAGGCTTCATATCAGAGTAAATGCTGGTGTACTGCTTCTTACAGGGAATCATATTAAAATTGTCTGACTAAAGTAGGCATAATCTAGCATTCATTTGTTCTTCCAGCCATAATATTTTTAATTAGAAAAATACTTTATCCATGTTTTACCACTATATAGTACTGCTTGTTACTTCATCAGTGTCCTGCTAGGCCAGGCAAGGAAGTTGCTCTTTGAAGTTATTCCTCCAAGCATAGTTTGAAGCTGCTGTTAGGTTATCAGAGAATAGAAGTAGGAAAAAATTGCTTTCATTTCAGCTTCTTTGCAGAATTATTCAAAAAACTGTAGAATTTATGAAACCACAGAGGTGTGACTGCAGATATGATTTCAAAGGTGCAGTGGGGAATATGACTGTACTACTCAAAAGTGGGAGTTTAAACAACTACTGTGGGTTGGATCTGTTGTGGTACCAGATGCCCATCAAAGCCACTCTTTCACCACCCTTCTCATCTGGACAGGGGAGAGAAAGTATAACAAATGGCTCTTGGATTGAGATAGGGAGAGCGAGAGATCACTCACCAGTTACTGTCACAGGAAAAACAGGCTTGACTTGGAGAAATTAATGGAATTATTGCCAATCAAAACAAAGTAGGGTAATAAGAAATAAACCCAAATCCTAAAAATGCTTTCACTGACCCCTCCCTTCTTCCCTAGCACAACTTCGCTCCTGAACTCTCTCCCCCATCCCTCCACAGCAGCACATGGGTACATAGAATAGGGGCTGTGATCAGTTCATTTCATGTTGTCAGTGCCGTTTTTTCCTCTTCATGGGAAGGACTCCTCACACCCTCCCTGGCTCCATCTTGGTGTCCTTTCTATGGGAGAGAGTACTGAATTTCTCCAGTGCCAGTCCTTTCCATGGATTGCTTCAACATCCATGCCTTCCATGGAGTGCGGTCCTTCAGGAACAAAGTGCTCCAGTGTGGGTTCTCCACAGGATCATAAGCCCTGACAATAAACTTCCCCCAGTATGAGCTCATCTCTCCATGGGGCCACAGGTCCTGCCAGGAGCCTGTTACAGTACAGACTTTCCACAGGATTATGGCCTCCATCAGGTGCTCCCTGCTCCAGCACGGGATCCTTCATGGGCATGCTATGCCATGAGCCTCCATGAGAGCCTATTTCACTGTAACCTTCACCATGGGCTGCTGGGGAATCTTTGTCTGGACCATCTCCTCTCACTCCTTCTTCACTGGCCTTGGTGTCTTAAACTGCTGAACAATATGAGGGTTTTTTGTTGCTACATGACCTAGTACCTGTGAGCATATAGCTACTGCTGAGGAGAACGACTGATGACACACTGCTGTAACAGCAATGATTGGAGACAGATCAGTCTGTGAAGCAGTACGTGAGGACAGTGTATATTTCTTGGAGTTTTTAGATTAAACCATATGTAGTGCATGCTTCATTGGAACAATGCTTACTTAAAAAACATTGACTGTCCAGAAGTGTAACCAATTCATCTACAGGCTAGCAATGGTTTACCTTTCTTGCTTTTTAGACAGAAGATCAATAAATATGAATAACTTGAAAAACTAACAACCTTTTGAAGTCCACTGTTGAAGAGAGTCAGAGAATTAACTTTGCATTGAGATAATCACAGGAAAAGCTGATAGCTGCCTTTATTTGTTACTGGTACCAATGGGCAGTAACTGGGGTAGACATATTTGGGAAATGATGCTTTATATAACCATCCCACCTTCAGTGTCAAGTCTCTAGACTTCATGTGGCCCATTTCTGTCTGATAAGCTAGATAAGTTGTCTCAAATTGCTTCTGTCTTATGAGTAAACAACTAGAATGCCTTTTGGCAATCGATACCTTTTTTCAGCACCAGGTGAGAGACAAAATAGTACTTATTAAGGATGCATGAAAATAAATTGGTTGTACATCCTATACTTGCAAGTCTTCCCCTTCTAATTACACATCATTCCAGGTAAACCATCCATTTGTGACATGGTACTTTAAATTGATCTGCCTCTGGCCTATTTGCTTCTTTATGAGGGAGTTTAGTATATTAAAAAAAAAATATTTGGGATTGCTGTTACTGTGCTTATTGGGAGCTGGTAAATGTTAAACAGTTTCAAAAATTTTGATCTATGAAATCAGCACTCAAGTGTTGTGCTGGTCTAGAGTATTTTTAGCAGCTACCTTGGTAAGATCCTGTGCAGCATAATCATAGAGAATTAATTTATAAAACGTCTATTGTTTTAGTTTTTTATATTCTCTATCCTGTTATAATACTCATTAACATGTTACAATAGAGGTTGAATTATATGAAATACAGTCAATTAGTATATGTCATGAAAAAAAACCATTCTGACTTTTTCGGGGAACATTTGGGATATTATACAGTGCTATGATTTTTTTTTTTAATATGTAACAAACTACTAAGTTTTAATTAGAGTGAGGGACACACTGGGAAAACAACAAAATAACTGTTGTTGTAAACCAGAACTTTAATAAAAACTAAAAAAATTACAGGCATAAATTGTTTTTCAGTCTCCCTGGCAACTCTCCTAACTCAGGAAGACTCCCAAAAAGAGACTAAAGCTGCTTGTGCAATTACATACCTTGAAAAAGACACTCATTTATGATTTCGTGTGCAGTTAATTATTATTTCTTTGTTGCCTGTTTCCTCAGTGTGCTCCCAGGTGCACTTTAGAAGTTAATAAGGAATCCTTGCTTCACTGAATTCCACTGTAATTTTGCCACTGGCTTCACTGAGGAAACGTGTCACTGATTTTCCCAGAAAAGCACAACTGCCAAATCTGATTAGTGAGATTTACTTTGATTTTTAATAGGTTGCACACATCCCAATATGTATAAAGACTGTAAAAACTAGGCCTGGATTTTCACCTTAAATTTGATAATAGTGGTAATCTGCCTAACAGAAATGTAGGATATCAAAGTGAAAATATTGCTGAAATTACTGTACAGTGTGACAACGATGAGTCAAATGCATAATCCAAAAATTATCAAGTACAGGTAAAAAGTATTATTCCCTCTGAATATAATGTAAATTAGGCTATTTTTGATACTCATGGTTCAAACAAGTTGCTAGAAACAATGGAAAAAGTTCAGAAATGGCTACATGAATAAATGACAGAATCAAGAACTTATATTGTTTCCAGATGTAATAATAGAAATAAAATTATATATGCCTACATGAATGTAGCTAGCAAAATGATTTGTAATAGATAACTATAGACAAAAAGAGAGAAAACAGCTTCCAATACATTTAGAATAGAAACTACTTTTAATGATAATGATAGCTAGCAATAACTATCTATGACAACATAATGACTCAATAGGGAATGATGCCGCATTCCACTACATGGGGTTTTTTTGGGGGGGGGAGAAGACTGTATTTATAGAAAAAGTAGGCTGTAGTTTAAAACAAATACAGAGTCTAATGTATGAATTGCTAGAAAGCCTTTGGTGTAATGTAAGCCAGCAAATAATACATGCAGTCTATTAAAGTGACTGCTAAATGATCTGTTTAGGTGTTTATTTGGGTAACAGTTGCTATTTTGAAAATGTAGTATTTTTCAAATTATTCCTCATAAAAATATTATGCTGTAAACTACTACAAAGGTACTTCTTCCATCTTCCAAATTCTTTATACCAGTTTCATGTGGTTTCATAACTAATATCAAATATTGAAATAATTATTTTGATAAAATTATTAAATTTGAGTCTTCCAATTATCTATAATCCAAAATTATTTTAATATTCCCATATAGAGAGGAAAAGAGCTTTGATTTTACAAGGGTGCCAAACAATCTATGAAAACTCCATAGAAAAATGTTTGTGAATAAATATGTCACTTGTCTATCAAATTAAGTTTTGGAAATAAAAATAGACACCAGCATATTTCTCAGCAACATTTGTATATTCTTAGTTACACTTAGATGAAAAGGAGGCCTTATGTCAACTTAAAGGACATCCAGGGTTTTATCTGACAGAGAGAAAGAACTTTGGCTTTTTAATACATGGAAATTTGACACATTCTATTTTTAGGAAAGGTAAAACCAAAAACAGCAAACAAGTAACACAATCCAGAAATCTAATTCAGACTTTTCATTAAATGTGACATATTGTTTATTAATTGTTATTAAATTAGATTTATACACTTTTCTGGAGTTGTGCATATCAGAAAAGAATGTTAATAATCATGTCACTGCTGCTTCAGGTAGTACAAAGGCTATCTAAATGTTATGTCATCATAGATTTTTTTAAAGAAATCTCTTACAAATAAGTAAAGCACCTTTTCCTCTAGGAAAATAAGAAAATACCAGCCTTAATCCTAAGAAAAGAAGAGACCATAAAATTTTGTAGTGTTCTTGCTATTTTAGAATAGTTGTATTTGGTACATTGTAAAATTATATTTTACAGTATTATGATTATAGCTATGCTTATTAATGTATTATAGTCCTTTTGTGGAATTACTTTAAAAATATCTATAATACAAGCAAGTAGTATTACATGTTAATTTTTGCATATAAAAGCATTGAAGTATAGCCAGAAATAAATAAATGAAAATAAAAATATTAAAAGTCCAATATTCCCTATACTTAATTTGTATTATAGGTATTCTGGATCACTGAGGATTGGAAGACAAAAGAATCCAAAAAATTATTCTCTCATCTCACATGTATGATATTAGCAAGTTTTGGTGAGCCTCTGAGGATCAGCAGCTGAAGAAGAGGTAAGGCATAGTAGAGAAATGAAATAGATTGGCTATGGTAATGTTAGCTGAGACAAAAGACTGGATTCTCTAATACAAAAGTAGAGATAAGAGCAGTAAATTCTTAGGACTACATGATATTCATCTAGGAAATCACAGAAAAATGAGTAATAAGCTTTATCTCCTAAAGGTACTATATGAAATTCTCTTAAAATGATCTCCTCTTTCAAATAATTTTCCCCAATGAGCTTTGTTAAGCCCCCTGACTTTCTAATAGTACTATTAGATGGTGTAGTAGTATCCAGTATGCTCTTACAGGACTGAGAAAACTGCCTTTATTTTTCCTGAAAATTTTGCACCCCAAAAGAGTAATATGTAAGTGCTTAACCTGCTCAGAGGAAGCCAAATCCTTTTGGCTTTTTCTTTAGGGGAAATATATTTCTTTATGCATTTCTATTTATAAAGCTATTTACAACAGAAGCAGAAAGAACATCAGAATATTTCATGCAAGACAAAAAGAAAAAGTAATCAATAAGGGCACAAATGAACTAGATAAATTTAATTCTCAGCAAAACATTATTCCAAATGGTCTGCAGAGCTCAGCAGAATCATGACATCCTTGTATTATGCTATTCATATTAAATGTGAAATATTCGTTGAAGTCATATTCAAACAATGCACTCTACATATAATCACTGTGACCTGACTTATCTATGTATTTTTCTTCAGTTTTGTGTGAAGACCAGTATAGGCAGCACAAAAAAAGCATATTTTAATTTGTTCCATATGAAGTGTTTACTAAGTGAAATCCCTGTGTACAGAAGTTATGCTGCCCGAACATGCATTTATGTATAGTACACCCCTAAGAAATGTGGGAAGTCCACACTCACATTAATCTTATAATGATTTTCTCAGTTTGATTCAGCTCTGCTGTTTCCAAAAATGGTTTTGCTTATTTAAAAATTTATTAATTTATTTTGTATGTCTCGTCTTCCACCCAAGTGGCTTTTTGTTTTCCTTCCTGAAAAGCTAATTTTCCCAATTTATTCTCTGATGCAAGCTGCCTGTCTCCTTCCTCCAGACGAAAAGCTTTTCAATCTGGTTTGGAGAGTTCACTTTGCAAAATATGACAATTGCATAAAGTATGAACATTGCCTCCCACTTGGAGTAAAAATATTTTCTCTGTTACTGCCACAGTTATTTCTCAGGTTATTCTGAGCTGTGATCATTCACTGTAATCTCTGAAGAATTGTTTTAACCACACTAAACTGGCCTTTTTTATTTTTGCTGTAATTTTGTTTGTTTGTTTGGGATTAGGTTTTGGTATTTTGGGTTTTTGTGTTCTGTTTTTTGTTTGTTTTTGGCGGTGGTGGTGATGGTGGTTGGTTGGGTTTTGGTGGTTTTATGGTTTTGGTTTTGTTTTCTTGTTTTGTTTTGTTTTGTTTTTTTAAATTTAAATAAAAGTTTGTGGAGATTACGGGGACCCAAACCAAAAAACTTTTAAAAGTATGCCTTTATGAAATTTCTGTGGTTTTCCTGCTGATTTTTATGTCTGAGTAGGTAGATTGAACAAATGTGTTTTGTTAGGTTGACATGGAAGGCTGAGGCCTAAAGAAATGAACACATGACACATGACTCAGAATAAAAGCAGGCTGTTTTCTAGCCTTCATCTTTGAATTGGCAATATGCTAGAAGGAAAAAAAAAACCCTGTGGATAAATATGATCAACATTGGTTTTGTACAAAAAATTAACATGTATTAAAAATCTATCAATTGACTGAAATGCTTGATTAGATGAATTTTTGAGATAAAACCTTCAGATAGACCTTGAGGCAGACCTTCAATCTTTCATTTCCATCATAGCCATGTGGTATTTGTTTTAAATGTGCCATGAGTTTTCTGTGCCAGTATGGGAGATATTTCACACAATGAGATCACTGAAGTAAGATTCCTTACAATGCAAATATGAGTTAGTATTGGGTTTTTTCTATTCGAATTTTCAAAGAGATACATATATATTATCAATTTGAAATAGTTCATGATAATTTTATGAAGGTTTGCCACCTTTTCCTTTTCCTACCAGCCTACAGCTATGTAGCTTACGTGATGTTTACTTTATTATTAATCTAATCAATGAACATCCTTCTTTCACTTGCATCAGTACACCTTAAGAAAATATGACACAATGCATACACCTTAAAGATCATGAAATTGAGGATTCAACATCTCCAAAATTTCAGCTCAGATTTTATTTCCCCTCGTTATTAGAGCAACATGCAAAGAAACCCCAAACAATCAAAGAAACCCAAAAAAACAAAACAACAAAAAAATTAGTAGATCAGCATCTCTGATTCTACTGTCTCTTTAAAGTGTGAGAGTAAAAAGTAACACTATGTGCACAACCACTATCAGATTACAAAAAAAAGGTGTTTTCTCAATATATTTCTCTTTTGAGTTCTAGGACTGAAAAAAAAAATTGAAAACATTGTGTCTACCAGCTAGAATTATTTCAGGGTAAGTTCCTCTATATAAGTTGAACCATTTGTGTTGATTATATAAAAAAATATGGATAGAATGAAAATGGATTATTTGACTTAGAAGATAGACTGACATATCAGCAATTAAAAATATCTGAAAATCTAACATTCACTTAAATAAGAAATGCCTACAAGTGATTGTGCAGAAAATTTGGATATTCATATTCTGTAGATTTCTTACCTGAAGCAAGCCATGTAGCATGCTTCTTTTCTGCAAAACAAAGTTATAATAGTTTAACCTTTTAGAGTTGTCTATCTAAGGACAAACATTATCTAAAATATCAGGCACTTCAAAATTATATTTATGTAAAGGACTAAAACATAAAAGTGTTGTAGAGAGAATGCTGTAAAATTCTGAAGTTTATTGTGCAAGGAAATCTTTATATACATCATATTTTAGTACTTCTCTGTCAGTTCCATCTCTTTTCTGCTCTAATCATAAAAACTTTCCTTTCTGCTCTCTGATACTGTTTTGAAGCCTATCCCAAATAATTGTTACATATCCACTAGAAGGAAATTAAGGTCTCTGTTGCCACTTACAATGTAGTTTACTTTATCTGTTGAAAGTCCTATAAAATTACCACTGGTACAGAGTAATGATGCAGTACCTTAGATATAAACTGGACCATTAACTTTCAAAGGATCTAGAATAGGACAGCTAGGCATGTGCCTTGGGTTGAGCTGGCAAAATGCCAACTGCCCAAGACAGAGAGAAAAGGAGGGAAAAAGAAAAAAACCCCAAACCTGAAGTAGCAAGCTTCTTAGGTTATACAAAAAAAAGACAGAATATGATATAATACATAAATATACAAATGTGAGAAAAGAAAACCAGACCAACAACAACTACCGAGTCACCCAACCAAATGATATAGATTCCGACAACCCAAACCCCACAAAACCTTCCAAAAGCTCTTCCAGAGAAATCTCCCAGCAAGAGAGGAGAGAGATCAACAAGAAAATGTTCACCTCCCTAGATAACAACAGCGCGGAGGGTGGCAAGATCTAATCTCAGCAGAGGCAGAGCAGTGCATCCTCACCAGCCTGAGGCAAAACCCAAAAGAGACAGAAGCTCCTCCTCTCTCTCTTTTGATACCTCTTGACACTTCTTGATGATGTCAGATGATACGAAATGCCTCTTTCGTTGCTTAAGTCAGGTGATGCTTGTCCCTTCTGATCTATGTCATGTCATTTGGTCCTACTAAATTCAGGCCTAACTGAGGCCTAAAGCCAAAACTACCACAGCGTGGCATCTCATTTTAGATTCAGTCTTACTGGATTTTGTAATGCAATTGTATATCTGTGCTATTTAGAACAGGATGTTCCTGTACGCTGGATCTGTGAGGCTGAGGTTAACAAGCACATAGGTTAAAGTCCAAATTCACAATGAAACCACATAGGAATCACAAAATTTATAAATTCAGAGTCTAACTTGACAGCAAATAAAACACAGGAACATGAATGTAGATCCATAGGTATTTTGTTATGGGGTTGCTTAAAGCCAGTTGCTGGTAAAACAGGATTTCTATTATAAATGAAGAATCCTGTCTTTGATCAGTCCATTGCTAATTTAGCAACTTTCCTTTTCATCAAATGGGCTGTGTCACCAGGAATTAGTCTGACACAGCATATGCAAATACATCAATCCCAAATCTGAAAAATTATCAAATATAAATTTAAAGAATTTAAAGCAAGGATAACTAAGGATAGGTGTCTCTGATAGGATTAGAAAAAGAGAAAACCTGTTTGCTTTCTTTTCTTTCTTCTTTTTCTCTACTTCTCTCTCCTGTTGTGGCAGACCCCATAATTACATCAAAAGCTTACACTGATTCTTGTAGAACCTTTTAAGATTTACATGTGTCAACAAAAAGAGGTTCTTAACCAAAATCCCTCTTCGGGACAGTACCAACAGTGCCTAAAGTGCTGGTTTTTGTGCTGGGTTTTCAGTGGAGGGGTGGGCAACTTCTTCTGCTGGGACCCAAAAAGAGAGCAATTAGCTTGGAAATTCCACCCAGAGCAGGATCAAGTAGTAGTGTCAGTTGCCCACAGGAGATGCAAGTATCATGCCTGGAAGGAGAACTCAGACATTGTGCATTGCCATTCCACAGTCATCAGTGTCAAATCTCACAGTCATCAAAGTCATCAAATCATGCTCAGCTGATATTCCTGGAACCATAATATCATAGAATCATAGAATATCCTGAGTTGGAAGAGACCCCCAACGATTATTGAAACCCAGCTCTTCATCCTGTACAAGCCAACATGAAGGGTCCCACCACATGCCTGAAAGCATTGCCTAGACATTTCTTGAACTCTGTCAGGCTTGGTGCCATGACCACTTCCCTGAGGAACTTTTTCCAGAGCCCAATCACCCTCTGCATGAAGAACTTTTTCCTAATATTCAACCTAAACCTCACCCAACAGAACTTCATGTCATTACCCTGAGTCCTGTCACTGGTCACCACACAGAAGAGATCAGTGCCTGCCCCTCTTCTTCACCTCACAAGGCAACTGTAGACTGCAGTGAGGTCTCTCTTCAGCCTCATCTTGTCCAGGCTGAACAGACTGAGTGACCTCAGCTGCTCCTCCTACGGCCTCTAGACCCTTCACCATCTTCATGGCCCTACTTTGGATGCTCTCAGTAGTGTTTTATCTTTTTGTACTCTGGTGCCCAAAACTGCACCCAGTATTCAAAGTGAGGCTGCTCCAGTGCAGAGCAGAGTGGGACAATCCACTCCCTCGACCAGCTGGCGATGCCTTGCCTGGTGCCCCCCAGGACACTGCTGGCCCTTCTGGCTGCCAGGGCACTGCTGACTCAGATTTAACTTGCCATCAACCAGGACTCTCAGGTCTCTTGCTTGCAGGGCTGCCCTCCATTGTGTCTTTCCTCAATCCATATCCAGGGTTGCCCTGTCACAGGTGCAGAATCCAGCACTTGTCTTTGTTAAACAGCATACAGTTGGTGATTGCCTATCCTTCTAATTTGTCAAGGTATCTCTCTGCAAGGACCCTTTGCCTCTGAGGGATCCGGAGCCAACAGCTCCTCCTGATTTAATGTCACTGGCAAACTTACTTAGTATCCCTTTGAGTTCTGCATCCAAGTCATTTGCGAAGTTGTTGAGAAGCACAGGGCCTAAGATGGAGCTCTGTGGAACCCCACTAGTGACAAGTTGCCAGTCTGTACCCCATTCACTGTAACTGCCTGACCCATGAACCATTGCTCATCTCTTACATCGTGTTCATCCAGTTGTTCAACTGTATGCTGGACATTTTTTTCTGGAAGGCTACTGTAAGAGATGCTATCAAAACCTTTACTGGAATCCAAAAAGATTACATCAGCTGGCTTCCCTTGATCATCTAAATTTAGCTGGCTGTGACCAATTGCTCTTAGCAATCTTTATTGCTAACAGCTCCTGCTCAACTCACCTATAGTCAATCTAACCCTGGACAAACATTTTTGCTTACTCCTTGTATCTTTGAACACATTTCTGCCAGCATGGCTGTGAGTTGCTGTACTGCCTAGGCACAAGCAGGGAGATCTGGCTCCTGCTGAGAAGGCTAAGGCCTTTTCTGATTTTTTTCTTGACTGGAATTTAATGTCTTAAAAATTAAGAACAATAATGATTTCTTATTTAGGTATTGTTATTACGCTGTTATTTTGCTAGGTTGCATAATGATGTATAGTAAGGTACAATATTTTAAACACATCTCAATATAACTGGTACAAAGTGGTAACTTTGAGAATTGAAGAGGTCAGAGTTCAAAACAAGTATTGGGGCTTTGCAATTGCATCACATTTTTACTTTTATACTTGTAAGCTGTATGCTGCAACATTTTACAAAAGTGCAGTTGTTTTGGGAAACTCAAGGGAGAAGAGATATAAAAATAATTAGTACAAAGATTTCTTCTCGGGAGACATAATTAAGAGCCCATTGAACTTTCTAGACTCCAAAACTTGGCATCCTAATAGTAAAGCTGTAACAAAGCATTGTTTATATACTCCTGCAACATAGTAATGTTACTGCTTTGCATAAATGACTGTAGAGTGCTTAGCCTGACCTTTTTTGATCTTTAAAAACTCCAGTAAAATGGAACCATATTCATTTGATTGTATATCCAGTACTATGCTTGAGGAAAAACAGGTGGCTGGGTCTCTCCTTCCTGTCATTTTGAAGAGCTGTTTTATAAGAAAAAAATGAGATACAGAGGTCTAGATTAAGACTGAGTGTACTATAGGAAAAGCTTCATAAATATCTCAGTACATACTATCATAATTCAAACGGACTAAAAGACTACTGTAGAATAAGTTGCACATATTCTCATGTGAGCACATGCGTGAATGTATATGCACCTTTGTATATATGTAGACAGAATACTCAGTCTCTGAAAAATCATTAGATTGTATAATGTTTTCTATAAGGTAATAAGAGACTAACTTTCTCTTGTAGGCCAGACAAGTTCAGCTCTTCCTGTGTTTTGAGATGCATTATACATGTATCACTGGAAGGAAACACTAGTCATAAACAGACACTGAAAAAAAAACTTCTTTTTACCACCTTCTCCATTTTCAGAAGTTATTCCGCTAGACAACTGAATTTTCAAAATGAGCTACCATATTTGCTGTGAAATGTTCACTGCGCATTTCTGCTGTCATGCAGAATCACATCCATACAGAGTGAAGTAAACCTAGAAATTATATTTTGACCCCATAGAATTCTTTTCATTCGGCATCACATAAGACATGAACGTTGCCCTAATGGAGCTAAAGGAGTAACTGATGCAAAGCTCAGTGAAGTGTTCAATGCCACATGCTGGAGAAAACTTCAATGTCATTTAGTGCTCTATCACACACAACTGAAATAAGAAAGACCTCTATTTAAAAAGCCTCTAAGCCTATGTGTATCTGTTTCATGGAACCTCCAGGCTTCCAATGCACTGCATTCAAATGATATGCAATATAAAACATTAAAGCTAACTTCACAGATTCAGTCTCAGGGTATTTATGCCTTCAGGTGTTTGAATTTTCACAAACTTATCCTCTTTTCTTTGTTCACCATGATTTTTCAAATAACAAAATAGCTGTCCTCAATGTACTTCACATATTTTTTCAGCAGCTGTTTGACTTATAAAAAGCTTTGGTGTTTTTTGTTTGTTTGGTTGTTTGGTTGGTTGGTTTGGTTTGCTTTGGTTTGTTTGTTTTTTGTTTATTGTATCTAGATCTGAAGGCAATTAAGTGCCACCCTAACTCCCAATCCCATCAGATCTTGGAAGCTCAGCAGGGTCAGCCCAAGTTAGTACTTGGATGGGAGACCTCCTGGGAATACCGGAGGCTGTAGGTTCTAGTCCTGAGGACTTCACTGTCATCGTCCAAGTTCACTCGGCCTTGACAGATGAACCTCAGGAGTTAAAGGGTGGGGCCAGTTCTGCGCACGCTGTGCCTCATCTAAAAAATGCACTGCTTGGGCTGGAAGGGCACACCCACTTGGGTAGAGCCCTTCCCAAATCTTCGTTCAAGAAGCCTAGCCATGAATGAAAAAGAACTCTTGATCTGACTGCTCCTTACTTCAAGTTTTTCTCCATTCTTCATGACCAGAGAAGTGTCTTAAGATTGGGAAACATGAACTTAAGTTGAAAGGGGGAAACTGGGAAAGAATTTTGCAAGAAGCAATGGAGAAACAGACTTGACTATTTGTTCTGAAGACCGAACTTTTGTACAAAGCTGAGGTCAGCCCTATTGTGAGAATGCTGAATATTCTGTATATTAATTAGAAAACAAGATGCATACCTGATAATATATGCATTAGCTGAATAAAATTCTAGCTGAAAGCACTCAGAGGTTTATCATGTGAAAACACAGAAAGTATAAACTATTGACTTGCCAGAAAGGGTATTTGTTACCTTTTTATTTCTCTCCACCTAACTTTTTAGTTTTTCTTGGTTTTCTTTTATGGCTTTACTTTCTTATCTTCTATGTGTCCTGAATTAAAAGAAATTCTATGGTGATATGGCAAAATGAAGGGGAAAAAAATGAAAGTATTGAAATTTCATCCATGACTGAGTGCTTCAGTTTTTCAGCATATTCACAATACTCTTACAAGATTAAGAAATTGTATTATACTCTTTTAGTACATGGGAGGCTGAAAATAAATAGACAGAAGACCAAATCTAGAATGCTAGTTAAGGTGTAATGATCTCCAGTAATTTTATTTACAATAAAAAACTTAGTCTTTGTTTATCCAGTGTATGTGATTTATCAGGGAAACCAAGACACCTACAGTAGAGCAAGCAAGTTAAGCCTGCCCTGCCCACTTAACAAACAGGACATACTTAGCTTTTGAAAGTAAGTCAACTATTCTTTCATTATTACCGTACCAAATGTAAACAATAATTTAAAACTGAAAACCAACCATAAACCTTTCCAGGAAGATTTTTAGCTAAAAACTCTTTGTATAAAATATGCAAGTATCTAAGTACAGGGTGCTTCATGATTATGGAAAACAAATAACTTCTGTAAACTGGAGATAGAAAAATTTTAGAAGAGCTCAGTAAGTAAAGGTCACAAGGAAGCATTTGTAAGAATTTGTCACATGCCTGTTAATACAAGGCAAACTGAAATTGTAAAATTGTGGCAGAATCTAGCCTTTCTGCTGAAGGATATTTCTTCAAATTAGCTTGATTTTGTGTGCTGTATAACAAGTACATTTTTGTGTCTCCATGAGGTAATTCAAATGACTGCAACTAAAATTAGGGAGCCGTATATAGTATTTTTTGAAGGAAAAATAAACAAATGGACTCTTACCAAGATTTGTATCTGAAATCAATCCTTTCATTTAACTAACATTGAAAGAAGAATTGATTTTGCTGATTCTTCCCTGAAGCATAAATATGTCCTGCCTATTTACTCTACCAGTAGAGTTGTGGCTGGGTTCAGAAGCAAAGTGTTTTCTCAGACATAATACCTCTACTAACCTGGCTCTTACTGAGCTCAAATTAATGAAAATCAAATACTTGAAATTTAAAATTCTAAGAGATGCCTGCAGGTGTTTTTCTGGACAAATGTTGATCCCCATCTGCTCAGTTTTCTACTTAAGTATTGATTTAGAATTCAAGTCTAAGGATAGCCAGTGAGTTGGCTCATAAGCAAATTGTGGCAATTTGGCTACTCATACTTGTTGAGGCAGGACAGTGAGAAATTTTCCTGTCCCACATGGAAAGAAGAACAAATCTGAAGGAAATGTATTGATTAACAATGAGCACTGGAGTGTCAGCAACTAGGCAGCTCAGGTGGCAAATCTGGAAGATGATGAGAGAGCTGGGATATACTGGCTGATCTCACTTCACGGCAAACAAAACAAGGGATAGTGGTGCTGAGAGATGTCAGCTCAGGGTACACTGAAGTGACATTGTGGATGTCCTTAGAGGGGTCTGACCCAGTCTTTGGAGCAGACAGCACCTTGCCACTGCAGCAGGCTGAGCCTGGTTTCTTCATGCACGGAGATGAGGGGCTCTTCTAGACACTTACTGTTGTACGGGGCAGACAGCTGGGCTACTGGCTGAGCTGGCCTTTTATGATAGGTATTAAACCTGAATTTGTCACAGACAGCATAGAGACTAGGAGAGTTGGAAGAAAAATAGAGACAGGATTTGTGCAGGGCAAAAGAAGACAGCCTTGTCATATCAAGCCAGGATATGTGCCAAGCTGCTGATAGTGTTTCTTCACCATGGGGCTGGAGAAGGGTCCTCTCAACAAGATGCTGCTTTATTGGATGAAGGATGTAGGAAGGGGAAAGATGAGCTCACACCTGAGCTGAGCAATACATGTCAAGGTATGCAACCTGAGAATGCCTGTCTGGTCCTACATGAGACCTTTCTAGATGTCTAGACTTTACAGAGTTGGAAGTCTTGCAGGTCATCACCTTGATAAGAGGTGAAGAAATCTTGACTTTCTCAGGTATCGTATAGTACTTAAGAGTATGTAGAATATCCATTTTTTTCCCCTGATTGCCCTACATAGTGAACAGCTGACAGACAGAAGAGTTGAATGTCCGTAGAGCTTTGTCCTTGGATCTTCCCTTAGCCCAGTGCCTTCCACAAAAACTCACCTGATTTCTAAAACTCTTCTACTGATCTTGTTTTATAATCACCTGATCCACTTAACTTGACACTCAATTCAAGATCATTAAAGTATCAGAGACCTTGTGGCAGTCACCATCAAAATAAGAATTCTTTAAAATTCTAATCAAAATTTAGGCATATTGATCCTTCCTTTTCTTATCACTCGTAAGAAAAAGAGATTAGCAGCATTTAGTCTCCAGGGTTACTGAACTATTATTTTTCACAAGCAATGAATTCTAAAAGGAGAAGAAAAAGTAAAAGCATTTTGAGTGCTATAGCTAACTTGAAAAATGGGAATGAAAATCAAAGTTAAGGGTTTCTACTTGGAAATTGGTGTATATTACACACCTGGAATAAAAAAAAAAAAGAATCTGTTAAAAGGTTTAGTCAATTATTTTCAAATAAGTTAACAATTGATAGGAAATGACTGTGTATGGTTTTAAAGTTAGTAACTGCTAATGTTTCGTTTGCTTAGGATTGCATTTATAATTTAAAATTAATTTTTCCACTTGTGGGAACAACTGATATGGTGAGATCTGAACCTATGAAAATGTTATGTTATGTATGATATACTAGATAATTTCTGAGCTAATTAGAGATTTTGAAAGTGTTTTCAGCAAATTTCAGGTAGTCCTTTTGAGCTGACATTTCGAAAAATTTTCCACACAGTTGGAAAAAAGATCTATTTGAGATTAGTTCCTCAATTTGATTTAGATTTCTTTCACATTATTCCCCAGTTATTTAACTACACTGAAGAGTGTAGGCTCACTCTGTGTTTGCACTTATTTCAGAGTGATGGAAATCTGTGCGAGAAAGTGAATTGCAAGTTGATAGCCCCCTATTTCATCTTCCACTTTTCTGCTACAGAAGACCTGAGCTTGCTTTAAACAGGACATTGAGGTGCTGGAGTGTGTCCAGCAAAGGGCAACAAGGTTCATGAAAAGAGTGGAAAACATGTCTTATGAGGAACAAGTGAGGGAACTAGATTTGTTTAGTCTCACGAAAAGGAGGCTCGAGTGGGACCTCATTGCCTTTTACAAGCACCTGAAAGGAGGTTATATTGAGGTGGGGGCTAGTCTCTTTTGCTGGGAGAGGACAAGAGGAAATGGCCCTAAGCTGAAAATGGGTCAGGCATGGGAATAGGTTGTCAGGGAGGTAGGTGGTGGAGTCACCATCCCTGGAGGTGTTGCATCTGGATCTGGTATTGGGTGATATGGTTTAGAGCTTTAGGGGTTACAGTGGCAGTGCTGGGCTGAATGTTGGACTGGATGATCTTAAAGGTCTCTTCCAACCTTGATGGTTCTGAGTCTATGTAGCAAAGTATATACTCTCACTGAATACACACCTTCCATTCCCTCCAGTGACCAGCTAATTCTTTTGCTTACCCCTTTTTGTTTTGTTCATTCTAAGATTTGAGTTGTATGAGCTTAGACAATGAATAATACCAAGAAGACAGATAAAAAAGCAGATACATAAACTATGCTGTGGTGGGTTGACCCTGGCTGAATGCCAGTTGCCTACCAAGCTGCTCCATCATTCACCTCTTTAGCAGGACAGGAAGGGGAGAAAATAAAAGGGGGAAAGAAAGAAAGAAGGAAAGAAAGAAGGAAAGAAAGAAAGAAAGAAAGAAAGAAAGAAAGAAAGAAAGAAAGAA
>JAJPCS010000069.1:8331057-8375636 GCA_021164005.1 Willisornis vidua nigrigula
AAAGAAAGAAAGAAAGAAAGAAAGAAAGAAAGAAAGAAAGAAAGAAAAATTCACCTTAAAACTTTATTTCTAAGCTCCTTAGTCACTTTTGAAATGCCTAGAGTAAAAACCACAAAAATATGTAATGGGATTCAAAATTAAAACATGATTATAAACACAATTTATTAATTAAAAATGTAATTAATAAATTGTTCAGCCACAAATTCTATTTTTAAATTTTATCTACCAGGGAGATAATAAATCATTCTGAAGTAATTTTGTCACTTCTGTGTTCAACCTGCATGGCAATTTAACATCCTACTGTATACAATGCCTTCTAAACTGGGCATTTGTTATAGCATGTACAGAGCTTGCTGTGGCAGTTTGTGCTGGACTGCACACTTGGAGGAAGTTAGGAACTTTGCCATGCAGTGGGTTTTTTTCCTTTCTCTCGCAATCAGGGATTAGAAGGATTTCTGAAGAGCAGATGGCCAGACGAACCCTATGCAAAAAACCAAAATGCTAAACTAAATACAAATTTCCCTTTAATGATATAAAATAGCATTGGTGGTAGTAAGGACACCCACAGAGCTAAGGTTTGTTGCTGACTTACATACACAATCTAAAGGAGGTGCCAACCTATTAGCATTTTCCCACTAATTTTCTGTGTTCTTTACCTTTATCCATGGATAATCCAGCAAGATAATGACTGTTATTCAGGCATATTTTTTATTGTATAATATAAATCAAATTCTCTCTCATGCAGATGAACATTATGGATGGTCTTTTTAGGAGTTTTTTCAAGTGTGGATCATGTCGGACATACTCCAGGATTCCTAGATTTTAAAATGTTCCTGAAAATCCTAATTACACAATAATGGTGAAATGCATATACATATAAACCCTCCATACTTACTATACTTCTAAGTCTTTGTTGTCACAATTATTACTTGTATATACTTGAATTTTCTTATTTTCAGGTTACAAAACCCTCCAGACTTCATTAAGATACAGCTTATGGAATTATTTTATTCCTTTATGGCTGTTATTTGTCCAAAAGAGAAATAATTATATTCTTCAAAAAATATTTTTAGCTAGCATTTAGAAAATGCAACATAAGGGAACCAAAGTAAGTGAGCCATTTTATAAAATCCTGTAAAAAAGGTGCAAATTGAACACACAAGCAGCTGTCTCTATTCAGAAAACTGTGTTCTTGTCTACAGATTTGTTACATGCAAATATGTCATAATATGGTAGGTACAATACCTTTCAGCTAGGGTCAAAATGATACTGTACACATAGAGGATCGAAGTAGCATATACCTATGTGGTAGTTTTGGCCTTACTTTTAGCTAGGCCTAGATTAGGTCTTAATTTTAGTAGGCCCAGGTACAGTTATAGAGATTAGAGGGGACAAGCATCACCTGACTTAAGCAACCACAGAGATATTTCATATCATCTGACATCAAAACAAGTATAAAAGTAGGTGTAGGAGATGCCTTGGCCAGTCTCCTTCACGGCCGAGTGCTGAGGGGGCAGGCTATCACTGTGTTGGGAGCGTTAGTCCTTGCCACCATGTAGGGGATGACAATGTATGTGTGGATCTCCTGAGGTCTGAAGTAATGAATGAATTCCCCCTTAAGGGCCAGAGCGCCATCTGTAGATTGTGTGATACCTTGTAGCCAGTGAAAAGTTTCCATGTATGTTAGGTGAACTAACTAACCAATAGTGTGCTGGCATGTTATATACAGGAGTACACAAAAGTGAAGTTGTAACTAAAAGTAAAGTCCTTTCTCTTTGGTGAGCCTTCTGATCAGACTGCAGCCTGAGTTGTCTCTGCCTCCTCTGACCGCTGCAAATCCCTGACACCACCACTTCACAGCTGCTTGGTTTGGGAAGTAAACATTCGTTGTTGTTGTTGTTTTCTCCTCTCTTGCCAGGTGTCTCTTAGGGGGCGTCTTTTGGGGCGTTTTGTGGCTGGGATGGTGGAATCTGTATTATTGGGTGGGCAACTCGGGGTAGAGTTATTGTTGTTTTCACATTTGTGTATATATATCGTATTTTGTTTTTAATTTACCCTCTTCTGTGTAAATATAAAAAACCTTGCCATTTTAAGTTTTAGTTTTTCAGATTTTTTCCCCTCCCTCCCTTTCCCTTGGTGAGGGGCTCTGACTCTGTGTTGGGCACTTGGCATTTTGCTGGCTCAGCCAAAAACAACCTCTTAAAACTTGAACTTTATATAAGTATCTATGAGATTTTTCACTTTCACAAAAGCTAAACAGTGAGACTCTACCCACCACTAGGCTGAGTTGTATAACTTTTAGGCAGAAGGTTTGCAGAAATTTGCAGCATCTGGTTGGAAAGTCTGGAAAAGTGAAGTTTGGTCATTGGAAACCACTGAGAAGTACCTGAAAACTTTAGCCATTTAAAAAGTGATTCAGCTTTCCATTCTGGAGGGGAACTGAATCAAGATGAAGAGGTACACTCTCTGTCTACTCTTCAAGAAGAAACTGAACCTCTGGATATCTGCTGTCAGGTAGAGAGCTCATAATAAAAATCACAATATGAAACCCCATTTTTGTTTCTTCTTTGTTAAATTTATAGATGTGCTGGTGTACATGTGCCTGATTCTAAGGGGGTTTTTGAGCTCCTTTTGAGTCTAAACTGTAGAGGTATATAGGATTTTAAGTTTTTAAGAATAGATTTCTGAAGTAGTGGCTGTGAAAAGAACCAGAAATGTTGAGTGGCATTTCCTACATATTTCTGCAAACAAATGGGGCATAACAGTGGAAACCCATTGACAAATTAAGATTTTTTTTTTCATTCTTTCACTTGAACTGTTTATATTTAAGGATAGACTGGGTTCCATTAATATCTTATGCTGCTATTGTACATTATACTCCGAAGTATAGTAGCAATAGCTAAAGCTTGCAATTTATTGTGAAGTGTGCTTGACATGATAATTTCAGAAGTCTTGTAGTGCCTTTGTTTTATAGCTAGATTTTAATCCTTGATTACAGCATACATTGCCTATATTTGTTCTCTGTGCATTTCTATCTACCCTTTACCTTTTTGTTAATGCTTACCTGTAAGGGCAGTGTTTGACATCAAGGTATAAATGTGATAAGGAAGAGCATAATATATGACAGAGGTAGGTAAAGGTACAATATTATTTTGTGTACACTGTACATACACTGGTTTGTGGATGTTTTTTTCCCATGATCGTTTGTCTTTATGTACAGCTACCTACCTTGAATTTTTTTTCTTCCTGCTAAAGTTATTCACGCTAAATTTCTTAGATGAACTTCAATTCTGTAGGCTCAAAATTTGGTTTAGATTTCATCTTTTTCCTACCTTTCAACACCTTAAATTGTCTCACAGGATGTCATAATCAGAGTAAGTGGTCATTCTGATATACTTCCCAATCACATCTCCTTAGCAATCCAAGTGCATTTGAAAAAATGAGATTATAGTTTTCTTGTCTTACAGCTCTTGATAACCTTTCAATATGCACTGTGATAGACATCTTTCCCATGGATCTGCAAAAATGGGTAACTTATTCATTCCAGAACTACAGCTTCTTGATTCATATGAAACCCCATATCTTGTACATAGACTTCTTGACTTTTTGCTGCCAGGTTTTGCATAACTAAATATTGATAGAGAGAAAGATGAATGAGTTCACTGAGAATAGTGCCATTCTTCTTTCTCAGGCATATTCAGGAAAATCTCCCCATGATTTCAATTGCTGGAAAATGGAAAGTTAAATTCCTTATGAAAATTAGACTCTTCATGAAAAAAAATGTAATGAAAGTGATATTGAGTGTATTTTATTGTCCCTTGATGTGCTTTTTTTGAGGTTTCAACTCTAGAAACTTTGACAGGCTTGGCAGTAGAATCTAACTGAACTGGTCTTATGATTGACATTTAATGAACAGATTTGTTGATATGGACTTCAAAGTACATTTCTACATTCTGTTATCTACACAGAAAACTTTTTAGAGGTGGCCAAAAAATTAACAGACTGAAATAAATGAGGCCCAGGCATACTTTAAAAGCCCAGTTTACTTGATTCTTGACTCTCATATAGGGTTGTTTCAAAATAGATAAGTGGTACCCCATGTGAAGCAGCGCAAGTTGTTTCTTCCACAAAGTGTAGATGTTAGACGATTTTGGGGTTTAGGACATTTAATTTCTGTTTGTTTTTTGTTGTTCTTGTTGCTAAAATCACACTGGTTTTATTTTTCTGTTTGATAGAAAACCAAATGTATGTGTAGAGTCTGTAACACTAATTTTCCAGGCTACTAGGAGGCATAGGCAGTCACAAGCACTGTTATCTTTCAGATTATATTTCTACAATTCAGAATTATGGAAACTGCAGTTTCATTTATGAAGACTTTTAAACCAATAAGATCTATCTGTGAGCCTGTGGGACTAATATAGCCTAGGAAAAGCATCAGCTGAATTCCCCCCCCTATTCCAGAAAGTACATTATGGCATCTAACTGCCATAACTTTCATTTGGACCCAAACCTTAATATCTATATCCTTGTGAGAGGATGGGTTGATGACAAGAAGATAGGCATCTTTTTTGAAGCTGTTTCCTAGTGTTTCATCTGCCTTGTGTGTGTTTTCCCCCCATAATTATAAGAATTATATCGTAATTTGCTCATTTATCTCAGTCCTCATCCTATGTTGTCTCTCAACTGGCTTTGAAACAGGCATCTTTGTCTTTGCCTTGACAAAAAATGTCCTCAAATGAGGCATATGCTTTCAAAGGGAAACTAAATACATCACCAAATTTGAAATGTGAAAGCCATGTTATGTTGGTTGATCACTGTCATTATGTAAAGATGTAGCATCTGGTGCACAAGAAAAAGTCAGGAGAGATGCTGTAATAGAAAGGATCAGAACAACTCCATGCTTGTTCACTCGCTCTGCATGGCAGATTTGTATAAAGTAGAGGTTTAAATTGGAAAAACTTTAAATTGCAGAACTCTTGAAGTGATATGTTGTATTTCTCTTGAAAGCTTTTTCATGTTCAAGGCAATTGGAAATGACTCCCTCAAACATGAGAACATTAATAACTGTCAAATGTCAGTGAAGTAGACACATAAACAGAAGAAATGTCACAGTCTATCAGCTTTTCCTTACTTCTCCAATTCACTTTCCATTGCTTACTGACCTAGGCATATAAAAAGACTCAGTCCGTCAGGTCTGCACTTTATCTGCTGCTGAAAAATGTTGGTATATCTGCTTTACACCTTTCCTGTCTGCACAGCTCCCGCCTGGCATTCAATTTGGATTTTCATTTTAAAACTTAAGAATAATCTATCCTTGAGATATGATTATGGTAAAAAAATTTGATGCCTTGATATTTCAGATATGTTCTCTCCTTCAGTGATTTCTATAGTGAATCTGCTCAGTGCACATCCAAACTCAAAAGCTTTTCAGATGTTGTGCAGGCAAACTCAATTTGGTACCTGAAAGTAACGCCAGGGGCTTGATTATCAGTCTCCACCAATTTCATCAATGGAAAACATGATTTTTAGTGACAGTTTAACACTGAAAAACTAGAGAGAGATCAGTGGCACACTCATGTTTCAAACATCTGAGCAAAAGAGGAAAGTAAGTCACACCAGAAACAGAGGCCATGTATACTGAATGTAGATTTGCAGGACAATGCACCCATTTGCTTCATGCAACAACAGGGACTGCATAATTTTCTTTTAGCATAAGAGAATTACTGGGGGTGAGGGATTGAGTCAAAGATATTTGTCAAGAATAGAGATCAACTTAAAATAAAAAAAATCAATAGAATATGCAACTGCATTATTCTAACGAGTAAGTAAACTGAGAAAGTTCAGGTTTGGGTACTTAGCCTTCTGTTACAACATTCTGATTTGGTTTCAATTTTTTACTCCACCCTTTAACAAGCAGTCAATAGCAGGTTTTAACAAAAGATGTGCTCTGGGGGAGAAAAAAGTTATTCCCCTGTTTTCCTAAGTTTAAAAGATAGAGCATATTTCTATCTATGCTTAGTGCTTATTTTCATCAAAAGGAATAGAAAAGAATTTCAACTTTTCTACAGAAGGTACTGATAGTCTCCCACTACTATTCCAACAGAGTATGAACTACTGGCTCAGTCTTTTAGATTCCTGGAGAGACCATTTGTTTCAATTCCAAATTCTGACAGCCTATTAGGTCATATTTATCTCTGTTCTTCTAAGGGTGAAGTAACAGAGGCAGACTAGAAAAATACAAATTTTCTTATTACATATATGATATAGATACTGAATATATATATATAAATAATGACGGAGATTCCTTGTTAGGGATTAAGGAGAGGATAATCTCCCTTAAAAAATGAGGGAAAACAGGCTCCTAAGAGGAATATAATACTGCTTCTTTTTAAAACATGACAAGCTTTTATGGTGTTTGAGAGTGGTAGGAAAACCTGAAAATAAGATATAAATATTTTTCATAAAATTCCTGTTGCAGAGCTGTGTATTTTACTTATTCATTCTTTATTTAAATACTATGCAATAGCCCAGTCAAGACAGAAGACAAACTCACACAAAATTCAAAGGTTTAATCCTTAGATTCTAAGATAATCACATTTTAATTTTCTTGCTCTCTTCATAGAGCAGGTACTGTGAGGTATAATAGAAATGTCCTATAACTTGCAACTCATCAGTTTAAATAGTCTTACTTTTGTGGCAGAAGGAGGGGGTGAACAAGGGGGAAGAAGGGATGTTTTTTAATTATTTGAAGTCAGTTATAAGGAATCAGGTCGACATGAGGGAAGATGACATTGGTTTAAATAAAACCTCAAATCTGAAGTATGAGATAGACCAATGTTATGCAATCCTTTTCAGAGTTAAAATAAACTCATGGGGTTTTGTGTAATAAAAATTATATATATCTGCATGCTTATCTTTATGCCACCTATTTTTTTCACCCACACAAGTGACCCTTAGCTCAAGGAGCATGAGTGTGTCCAGGTTTGCTTAGACTTTCTTCTAGCCAAAATTCAATTTATTTTGGGTAGAAATTAATTTTCCCAGAAAAAAAATAATTTCAAAACATATTGTGGTGGGTAATGCAATTTGTGTAGAACTTGAGAAGAAACTGTTGAGACTTGCTCATGCCAAACACTCTAGAGAAGAAATGTCCATTTAGTTAAGGGAAAATCTGCTTCATTCCCATGTCAACAAGGTAAGTATTAGATGTTTTGGCATAAAGAAAGGTTAAAAATACTACTTTAGGCAGAATACATATGACAGAATAGATATAAGTAATGCTTATATAATAGTTATTCCCCTACACACTGTGTGGATCCTTGCTTTTTGTTAACTCATGACTTTCCAAATAGGTGTGCATTTTGACCCTAGAAACTATTTCCGATTGTTGGAGGCTCATTTCTTTACTCCTCACTTTAGTTTGGCTGTTTCTGAACAAGCTGTAGTTTTCCAGTTCAGGCTGGGATTCTTCTGCTTGCTGCACCTTAAAGTTTCAACAGTACTCCCTCAAGGCAGTTTCAGCAAATCTCCCCTCCTTCCAATGATCTGTTTTGGATTCCTCTTCTCAAAGAAACATAACAGAGAGCACACAAATAAAACACACTGTAATGCATAGTTGTACATCCTTATTTCAAAGCGAACAAATAGACCGCTATTTTAAACCAAGTCAATAACAAATCACCTTTGTCTTGAAAGTCTGAGAAGCTATGAAAACAATGCCAAAGATCATAGGAAATCTTGTGGACTAGCCACTTTTCTTTCTTCTTTCTTTTCTTTTTTCTTTTCTTTTCTTTTCTTTTCTTTTCTTTTCTTTTCTTTTCTTTTCTTTTCTTTTCTTTTCTTTTCTTTTCTTTTCTTTTTTTTCTTTTCTTTTCTTTTCTTTTCTTTTCTTTTCTTTTCTTTTCTTTTTGGAAAACAATTTAATTCACTGAGTTTTAGTTTTTAACTTTTTTGGAAGACAGAAAGAAAACTACAATTCCTTCAAAATGAACATTGATAAACCAGAAATTAAATTCATTCTTAGTAAAGCTTTTTCAGACCTCAACTGAAGAACTCATTATGTTTGGTACCTTTAGGTATATCAAGAAATCAAGAATTCTGAAATAAGCTTGATGTATTATTAACACATTTTTTTATTTTCTTGCTTAACTACTATGGCTTATTGATTAAATTTCATTTCATAGTAGAAACAGCTCTTGTGGATATGTAGCTGAACATTCTCACATTTTACTAATCTCAGCTAAAACATTATGTGTAGGTGCTAAATTATTTTATTCCCCACATTTTACTTTCCCTGGAGAAATCAGCTCTACCGAGCATTTAAACAATGAGGAAGACTGATAAAGATGTAGCCTAGGAAGTATTATATAGCAGATTGTCTGTGTATGATTAGGTTGGGATCAACTCTGAGCATGACAAAACGTGCTGATATTTTAAATATGACAACAGGATGCTTTCCAAAGTGCTTAAACTTCAAGTTGTCTTGCTATTACACAATTGTCTCTGTGTAGCTGTCTGAGACCAAACTGGGCCAGGTTTTGAATTCATTAAAATATCTCCTTGAAGTCAAATGCAGCTTGCTTAGCTCGTCTTAGGAGGACAACTCCTCCTTGCTCTGCTCAACCTCTTCACTGTTTTCTGTGGTCTTCAAAAGTTTTTAATTACAATATTTTACTGACCTTAAAAGATAAAAATTAAAATTCACTCATCTCCTCTCTAAAGCACATAGTCTATATGTAGCCCCCGTAACAACAAAATTTTATAAATTGTGGCATCATAACTTAAACATATCAGTGTATGATGCTGCCTAATTTTTAAGAAATGAAATAACTCTTGTCACAGTTATTCTTCTGTTCTGATAAAAGAGATGAGAATCAGGTTTGATTGTGATAGACCAATCTATTCCCATTGTAAAGGACATCTTGCAAAACAGGTGGCGCATCAGCAGTAATTGTATGCCTAGAGTATGTACAACAGATTCCTTGAATGATCCTATATCATGAAATCTGCTGTTGTCAGAAGAGAGCAACAGATCCCTGCTGGATTTACAAAATAGGGACTTTTCCACACCTACATTAACCTCAGAACAACAAATATAGATATAAATCTCCATCTGGGTAATTGAAAAGTCAAATTTTAATACTTTCTTAAATATATGGGTGCCCCAAAAGAAAGAAGAAACACAAGGTTGTTCTGATGACGAGCACTGGAGAGATGGAACAGCAGGTGCTCTGATTTTTTGATACAATTATTTAGAGTTTATTGTGTAAATGTCATAGAATATAATTTTGTAGGCAATTTTAGAGGACATTGTTCAGCATGTTCAGTCTCTACATCGTTCCACCTCTTTGTTATACAATACATATAAAATTTATTTAAATGATTCATGAGATGATGCCTTATGACCCAGTGCTGGGCATCTGTATCCCTGGCATTATGTGTGTCAAGGGAAACATCCAGAATTAGTCATATTTCCTCACCCTTGTTCCTCCAGTAACCTGGAGATGACCAGCAGCAGGGCAGGTGCCTCAAAGATTCAAATTTCTACGGGTTTTGTTAAAGTCAGTGGTGGGTAGAGAGAAGAGTCTGATGAAACATGAGACTGATGCCCCCTTGGAGGCAAACGTTGGCGTCTGAGCTTGGTGGACATCTGCTTTGCTTGTTACATTACATGTTGTGGTATGGTGAGCTGCAAGGCATATTGTTTTTCAGTTGAATCTTCTGAGTGGTGGGAGGAAATACAGAACATGTAGGAAAAGGGAGGATCAGGGAAAAGTGGACAAATACTGGAAAAGATATAGAGGCAGTAGGTTTTTTGTGAGAGATAGACTTCCTCCAGTTAGAGAAGTGATTAAGGCATCAAGATGGAAATCATGTTTCACTGGGTAAATAGCTTTTACTCTGTTTTTCTCTGTCCACTGAATTTGTCTTTTATTTTGTACTTTACATTTTTAAGAGTGTGAAAGTGAGGAAAATAGCAATTTACAACCCTGAAGTTTTTTTGAAAGGATTTGAAACAATTCTTTGCACAGAAGACAGAAGAATTGCTCTAGATGCCTTAATAATGCTTTAGTTTTATCTGTATGCATTAAAGTTTCCTGTCATTCATCCAGCCCCCAAGGAGCACGAAATGCTTTTTGATATTTTGTTTTTATCCCTGCATCTTCACTTGTATTCTGTCTTGTGAGAACTAGCTGAAAACTATCTGAAAACCTGAAATCAGTTAGAAGACACAGTGTAACAAATAGATAATTCACTTCTGGGATTGGCATGGCATCATACTGAGTATATTGCTGGAATTGTGAGACTCTTATGGGAACAGAAAATCATTTAGTTTCCTTTCTACCACAGTAAGACTTCACAGATGGCAAGCTAGCACTTCCCATTTTCTGAATTACCTATTGGGAATAACCCAGTTGATTGAGATTTATCTCTGGACCTTCACAGAACACACTGGGACAGAAGCAGAAACAATCTTTCATGTAGGTTTTTTTTATAACCTGTACATTTTTTACCCTGTGCCTTTAAACCTTCTCAGAAGTATAAGATAGATTCACATATAACTGTTCTTTCGAAGTTTCTAACACCCGGGTTTGACTTGCATAGCCAAAGATGATCTCCCACAACCTTCTAAAAGCATGCATTTGTCTTGTGTGTTTCACACAAATGTGCAACTGACATTTTCTCACATAAGACTTCAAATATTTCAAGAGTAATTGATTACTGAATGTTTTCTGTGGGCTACTGAGAGGAGAATTCGTGCCTCTTGCCACATAGACTGACAGGCACAGGGTTCTTCTATACATCAGTGAGTGTGGTCCGCTCCTCCATGAGATAACTCTTAATGCTTGATTCTCTGTGGTGTAAAAAACTTTGTCTCTGAGGCTACCTCAACATCTTTCCTGTATCGAAGAACATCAGCATGCCATCATGGGGAATCCAATCAGACTCTGCAGACTGTTCTTAAGCCAGGATCCTAAGCAGACCCTTCACTGCTAAAATAGCTCTGCTGATCACCTGTTCCCTTTCTGGTGTGCTATTCATAGCTATGCTTCATTTGCATAATTAATAATATCCAAACCAGAGTTGCCTTTTTACGAGAAGGTTAAATGTTTCATACAAAAAAGATAAGCAGAGAATCAAAACAAAATAGGTTTGACCTACCCTAACATATTTAGACGTATCAGGTATGAAGCATTCCATGGGCAAAATCCTCTTAGAGATGAAGAAATTTTGTGCCTCTTTCCATTGTGCAATAAACCAGGACAATATGCAGAAATGCCCTTCTCTGTTGGATGGGAGTCAAAAGATCTATATGTGAGGAATAGAATATTAGACAATGACTTGTCTTAGTGGAACCTACAATAACTTAAGCAATTTTTTTGTTTTAAATACTTTGGCAAAATGCCAAGTATAAACCAAAGGACAAAGCTTTCTCCCCACATGTGGAGAAAAGGGAACAAAAAAAACCCCTGGACACTTTAAATTGAACTTAACCAGTTACATATTTACCCTAAAAAAAAAGGGAAAATTAAAAGTAGACTATAATATAACACACACCCAAAAAATTTAGCAATAACAAACAATAACTCCCCACACCCCACAGAACACAAATCTCACCATTCTAGCTACAAATCATCCAAAATAACTCAGCTTCTCTCAGGGACAGACCCAAGCAAAAATAAAACAGAACAAACATTTCTCCTTTCCTAAGATACCATAGTAGCAAGTGGTGGTGCCAGGGCCTAACTAGCAGAGGAGGAGCAGCGTCCTGTCTTCAACCTAGACATGATCAGAAAGGAGGGCTACGCACCCTCCTACGCCTTCTTTTATACTTGATTTGCCATCAGAATGATATGAAATAACTCTGTGGTTCCTTAAGTCAGGTGATGCTTGTCCCCTCTAATCCACATAGCATTTTCAGGACTTACTAAACTGAGGCCTACTAAATTTAATACTTAAACTACGACAGTCACCTAAATATTGAAATAATTTTTGCATTCCTCTCAAGTTCACCAATCTTCAATCTCCCTTTAGTTTTCTTTTCATTTGATGCCTACCACATTAAAAAGTGAAAAACAAGAATTCCACTTAAATATAGGCATTTTCCCAGAGAAAATTTATTGTGACAGCAGTTAGGAATTAGTAACACATCAATACATTGTTAAATATGCTTTCTGAGTAGCTGTTCTTTCAAGTAATTATTTCTTTTATCTCTCCATGTATAGTTTCACTGTTTGAAAATTTTAAGAGAACAGCTATTTCATGGTGTCTCTCTTATGACTAGCTTTCTTGCTTGGCAACTTCCCTATCAAGTAAATATCAGTTTGTTTTTTAGAATTTTTTTTACACTTGTAGGAAAGAAAAAAACAACCACAAACAACCAACAACAACAACAAAACCCACAAGCACCAAAACACGAGGACAAAATCATGATTTTCATTATTTGACCCAAAATTTAAAATCTAACTGTTTAGTAGGGGAAGATAGAGAAAAAAAATCTAAAAAATTTGAAAATGAGATAATGTACAAATACAGTGTTTTACAAGTATCTCTGGCTATGTTCTGTGAAAATGGTGTTAGAGGCGCAAGTAAAAGGATCCTCCTGTTTCTCCTGTAGAAAACAATTCTCAACTGTAATGAGAAAATCTCCTGTCATTTTCTGGTTTTATGCTTACCTCATGGTGCCAGATGAAGTGACATTAGTATTACTCATCATTTAATAGAACATATTAAGTACTGAAAAAGTTCTCTGCAAATCAAAATACATAAATATGTCACCATATGTGTAGATATTTGGAGTGGCCGATAAAATTACTAATTTACAGGTATAATGTTCTTAAAGAGAGCAGAGAATTCTGCATGTGGGGCTGCTTTTACAGTCTGATTGCATTATTTCAAACTTTTCTAAGGATTTGTTAGGAGCTATTGGATAGAAAGAAAAGTCACTCTATATAATATATTATCTTGGGAAATAAAACTGTATGTGCAATACCTTTCCACAATTTGCCAAAAAGAAAATTGCCTGAGATGAGCCTTCTTTTCTAGTGAAACACATACATTGTAATAATAGATACTGTACTCCAGTGACAAGGTATGAATACCATGTCAGCTTCATGACGACAATGAGATTATTAACATGTAATAGAGTAGGAATGATATTCCTCTGCTCAACATGTCATGCAGAACAGGGCATATTTCCAGGTCATACGAATAAACTTTTATGAGCCCTTCAGATTTCATATCAAGTAAGGGACAATGTCAATGACATATTATAAATCTCTGATTAGCAAATTAATCATGGGAACAATTTAATAAAGGAAGAATAGAATCACAATGTAGGAAAAGTCAGAAAAACTGAAAAAAAAGTGAGACTATAAAAGCAGATAAATAGGGTCAAATTGAAGAACCCCCTCTCTCAGCATTCCATTCCTAATGATGATCAAAAACTAATTTCTCAAGAAGAATATAAATCTCAAGCAATAACATACAATGCTTCCCTGAGTATTTTCATCAGCCTCCAACGAGCTGCCATTTAGGAACAGCATGAGTTGGAGATATTCCTTATTTATTTAGCAACTCATAACGGACTTCATTTCTATAATGTTTTCAGTCTTGCTTTGAAGCAGCATAGACCTATAATCACTCATAACATCTGTTGGAAAAAGCATTTCTTTGTTTGCTTTGTACCTGTTAATTAAAAATTGTGAATGTTGCCTCCTAGTTAGACTTTATGAAGTTACACCAGACTTTTTGCTAGATGAGTACACAGAGCTTTCAGAAAACTAGACATATTTATTTTTAGCTTATGTTATATGTTAAAATAATCCAGATATTGAAAGTCATGTACAATGTGGAAATCTTTGCCGTTATCATCACTATATTCCAAATCCCTTCTATCCCATATTCTTTCTTTATTTCAGAAGTCAGATTAAAGACTTGAAACAAACTTTTTTTGTTTGCAACATGTTGATTTAGACAGAACCATAGTTCAGTACTTGTAAGGGACATAATTCTCTTCTTCTCTGCAGAATACTTACAAAAACTACAAGGGTAAGTTGATAAGTCTATCTGATCACAATAATGCAAACCCCAAACAGCTACATAACCTGAGTTACCTTTGATACTAAATAAGTTTAATTGGTTTATTTGTTAACTACTGCAGATTAAGTAAAATACTTCAAATGCTAAGACATTGTTCTGTTGCTTTAGGATTTTATACAGAACATGTAGCCTTTAATAAGGGAAATTTTATATCTCCCTGTAGAGTCATGTAGGGTAGATGTAGAAAAATAAAATGCACGTAAAGGTAAGCTCTGGCTAAGAAGCAAGGTGTTGCCATTCTCCAGAAAGAAACTTTAATTGCTTTTCTCCTTTATATTGTTCTTTCATTCATTCTTGATAGATTGTGTTTTCCAGACTTCTTGATAACTTGTTGATTTATCTTCTTCAATTGCTTGCCTCAGCTTTCTCTTCATCCTGAATCAGTGGATGAGCACTGGCTGCAAAAAAGGCATGACCAAGCTATTTCTTAATTGATCATTTAAAAAGGTTAAAAATGTTTCCCAAGCTGAGTAAGTGGCAAGATGAATGATCTCCCATCAGTCACATAAAACTCATTTTGTACTGTAACTAACTTAAGTAAACTTTCAGACTCCACCTCTGTGCTGTTCCCAGCTTTGTCTGAGATTGAACAGCCAGATTCTCACAGCTTGTCTTTTGCCTTTCACAGCACTGTTATTCAGCTGGGGGGTGGGGATGGGGGGGGTAAGATAGGATTTTGTGTTTCCAGTCACACTGTGTCAAATTTATATGAAGTAAAGGTTTATCATCAAATCATTTATTTTACAGATTTGTTATTTTAATAAAATATATACCTCTAGTAATAAATAATGTAAACTACAAGTTCTAGCACAGGGACATTAAGAAAATACTTTGAATCTGTTGGACCATACCACAGGGTTGTATGTCAAAGTCAAAGTTTAAGTACTCATCATTTTTTAAGGTAGAGTAGAGACCCAGTGGGACAGTTTATTGTAGAAAGAGCCCCACACAAAATGCCAATTCATTATACAAACTGCATGGGTGCTCCAGTCTTTGACATGCCATTCAAAGAGGAAAAAAACCCAAATCAAAACCAACCAACCAACCAAAAAAAATAGATGAAATCTATGTTAAAATCATGGTTATATGAAATGTCATTATAAACTTCCTTTGGAAATATATATAACATGAATATATTTAATTTTGAATATCTACTGATTAAAAAAAAATAACATTAGCAATATCATCCTTGTTTTATAAACCTTAGGGTCTACTTAATTAAAAGCTCTCTGCATTAAATTCACTGTCCAAAGCTATTTGTCAGTAACCTGGTTTTGCTTGTTTGTCAAAATTCAAGCCTCATAAATCTGTGTGAGACAAATTTTCTACTAAGGACTATTCATGTTAGTGCTTTTAATGATGGCTATATTGAGATAACTTCCTGTGAAGTTCTCTGAATGTCAGATTTCACTTATCAGTTGTATTATAAAAATCTAAAAGTAATTAAGATTTACTGAAGATTTCTTTTTCACCATTCCAAGAAAGCTCATGTAGAAAATAGCCACTTCTGCTGATCTATCGCTTCCTAGCAGAGAATAATGAGATATATATAGGATAGCCAACAGTGAGCTCATTTATCAGAGAAGTCTTAGTTTAGTTTGCACTGCTGAGCCTTGTCCACAATGAAAAGCTTAACCAGTGCTGACAATGCTTGTGAGAAGTGTATATAATAGAAATGATGCTAAAAATAGTTCAGCTGACAAATAGATGGGGTAGATACTGCATACGTATCTAAAACTACTCCTAAATTTCCAAAGCAAGTAAATTTTGGTTCACATACTGAAAATATGAAGCTGTGATTCACTTCATGAAGACTTTTTGAAGACTCCCTGCTATTTTAGAAATATTGTATTAATTTTTGCAAAGAAATTGTTCTTACAGCTTTCTCAATCACTAAGTAAGGTTTAATAATTGTATTCTGACTGTTGGTTTGAAAAAGAATGGAGGAAAAGCCTTTCTGTTACCTGCTTTTTTATTTTTTTTTTACAAATTCAGAGCGAATTTTCTTACAAAATTAATGTCCTTGCAGCAGGTTTCCTACCCAGAAAAATTGCTTTGCCATCATATTTGCTCTTCTACTGGCTTTACACCATTGTAAAACCTTTGAAGAAAGAACTCTATTCCACATAATTGGTGTTAATTCTTTTTTTTTTTCTCAAAATGAAAAGCACTTGAGACATTGCAGAAGTAATACTGTAATATTTGCCCTAATACTTACTGAAAAAAAAAGTATTTGAGGGTTTTTTCTCTTGCCAGGTATGTAAGCGCAACTGCTTGCTTACAATCACCTTTAGGAAAACCAAAACAAATCAACCAATCAACCAACTAAAATCTGCAGAAAATCAAACAAACCAAAATATAAAACATGGTCAAACACACTAATAATCTGGGCTGAGTAGGTTGAGACCTCCAAAACTAAGGGACATGGCTTTTACATAGCAATGCATAGTTAATATATATCAAATTACTATTTTCAAATAGAATCCGTGAATCTAAATGCTTCAAAGAGCCACAGGGACATATTTATTCCAAAGAGTGAATCCAAAATGACACAGTTAATGAGTATGTCCTTGAAGGACTTAGGTTGCATTTATGCATATGTAATTTGGTTTCTAAGGATTCAATAAGGAAAGGCAGAGATGTCCATATTACTTGAAGCCTATTTGAAGAGAACATCTGTTTTGTTAAATGGAGAGCATTTCTCAAATGAGAATGAGCAAGACACCTCATCTTTGAATATGGGAAGAAAAGAAGGCAGAAGGCAGAGAAGTTAAGTACCAACATCTGCTAACAGGATCTTGTGCAAGAAAATCCACACTTAAAACTGCATGTTTTCTGAGCTGCCTGGACGAACCCATATATTCATATATACAAATATTCCCCAGGGCGTTAGAATGTACAGACATTCTGCATCTTCATGTTGTGTGACTGCAATGGATTCCACACAGATTCAATCTGGCACTTACTTTGAAGTGAAAGCATTTGCATATAATAAAACTATGGTAACTTCATCTCCACTTAAGTTCCCTTCTATGGCAAATATCCATCCAGTTACAAGAAACCCATGCAAGGCAAGTACATTTCCACATATGCAATGGCTCGATATATAATAATATATTTAGTAAAATCTCCTTCTGCAGAATGAACAAATAACAAGACATAACCTAAGAAATATAAATAAACAAATTTATGTATAAGTAAAGGAAGAACACACAATGAACTCGTGTATGGGCTGACACAAAACCACACATATCTAATAGCAGGCTTGTCAAGACTGTGCTGGGATTTTGCTTTACCATGTGGTTTAGCAAGATCTGCAGATACCAGACTGTGGATGCAGTGAGTTCTGATCATCAGAAAAATTCAAGCTCTGGACAGTTTCCTCTTGATTCTTCAGATAAAGGTCAATACTCTTCCATTATAAGCTTGACTTTCTTATAATAATTATTCTTAAGAATAGAAGCTAAAAAGAACTTATGCCACTCTCCACTACTGAAACAAGAGATTCCGATACAAAGCAAGGCAGTTTATGGAGAAACTGGCTATACTCTGCTTTTCCATTTTGTGTTATTCTACCAGATTTTTACCACATTTCTAAAAGTAAAAAATTCTGTATTTTTTAGTTCTGACCTGTTATTAAACAACGTGCCATGTCTGACTTACATTATCCACTGTAAAGTTAAAGTTTTCCAGTTCTGTCTTACACATTCAAACAGAAAATCGTCAAAGGAGGGCTAGTCTTGTGATAAGCTCATGTTATACTGTGTCCAACACAATTCATTTTGTGAAATTAAGGAAGGTGTAAGATATCCCACTGCTTTCTCCTTCTGCTCCATTGAGACAGTCTTTCATGTTTTCATGGTTATAATTGTTAACTTAATGATATTTGCATATATACCAGAGCACAGTTTTTAATTAAAAATAGGTCCTGAGCAGCAGGACAAGCACTCTATGAATATGAAAAATTATTCCTTGATTATAAGGTTTTAATCAAATGTCAACCTGAAGTATGACAGGAAATGCATAAACACAATGTAACTCCTCCTCACTAAGATTGAAACACTACACAAATTAAGCATGAGTCATATGTATAAGAGTGCAAGGGATAAAAATTTCAGACTCATGGCAGGTTGGTCATGAACAGTTGAGTACCTGCTGTTACAGTCTTAAGCTTTCCCACAATAACATCTCCCATTCATTTAGGCACTGAGACCAACAGGGAAATGTAGAAAATAGCTATGGACCAAAGGCAGTGATTTTTGTTTGACAGGTAGAATAAAATAAATAAATTAACCATTTGGTCAATATACTAGAAGTAAGATAAAAACCTCCAAAGTGAAGAACTTTAATTTAGTTTATGAATTCCACACAAAATTTAAGCAAATAAATATATGGCTCATGCTTTGCTATTTTATGATTTATCAATCCCTTAATATAATTATGTTGTCCTACAAATAAATCATATATAGGTAAAATGAAGTGAAAAGTGGAGTTTGTATTAAATGGCTACAGACTGTAGTAGTGTTTCTGGCAAATAAGATGAAAAAGTAAGTGATGAACCCAAGTAAGTGTGCATTTATCAGATTAACTTCTCATCCCTTTCCAACAACCATGAATGTATGTCATAAACATACAACTATTTTGATGATGGAAACTCCACCTTATTACTCACTCCTACATACAATTAGAGAGTAAAAGCTGAAATAATACTGAACATTACCTAGCAATGAATTTTAAATGAAAAAGACATTACACAGACAAATTGAGTGATGATTAATGGAGATAGACTGTAGCTGTGATTTACTCCAACTTTTTATTATTTTGCTTCCCAATTTGTTCCAACCCATATCTTTATGTCTTAAAATTCAACTGTGGAAAGCAATAAAATACAATTTATCTTCCTCTTAAGTTCATGTTGGGAACAAAATTAAGACTTTAATTTCAACTTTCAGCCATCATACTGTTTTTCCATTCTCTAGAGGCTGTCTTCCTGCTTGAAAATATTTGATTCCTTTTCTTTCCCTTGGAAAAAACTAGGAGACAACTTCCTTATTTTGTTAAGGTAGAGGAAAAGACCCCTTCAACTAGCTGACTGGACTGCACTGATTGAAATTGATTTCCCCCTCTAACTTGCTCTTTTTTTAACTGCCCATCTTCCTTTTATATGATAAGAATATTGATGAGTGAATTAATCAATTATTGGCTAAATATTGAATTTCAAACCAATAGGACTTTTTTTTCCCTTTCTTCTTATAATGAAGACATATACTTCCTCCTGTTGCATGCACTATTGCAAGGATAGAAAGCAAAGGAAAATCATCCATAAATGAAAAACTTTTTGTTTCATGGATGGAAAGGCACAGCAGAATTCGGTTAAAGACACTCTGTAAAAGGCATAACTAGGCACCTGGAGCTGCCTGCCTCAGGCCTTTGCTATGCAGTCAAAACATTATCCTTCATTTAGGAAACTCTCCCTGTTTTTTCAGCCGAGATTCTGATCACTGTGCAGTCACCCTCTGAAAAAGCCATTTTACCTGTTATCATTTTGTATACTTCTGAAGTTCACTCACTTATTCATTGGCATCTCGCACCTCCAGCATCACTCCTACATCAATAAGCTTTTAGCACTAGCCTAACCCATTGCCATGGTCTCACCCCTCTGCAAAAGGCTAAGTATTTGCCCTCCACTCAGTAACTCCTTTTCTTTCCTCAGCCTGCACCACTAATTCTCAAAGGGGTTTTAAATCTAATGACTTCAAAGTGCCAGGAGAGGAGAAAGGAAAGCCTCCATGGAAGCAGCCTTCTGAAGTACTGATGGATAAAGTACACAGAAAGAAAAACAGAAAGAAAGTATTTATTCACAAAGGTGTAAAATAAGTTAACTTACTGCACAGCGCTGTATCCTTTTCACATACATAAAAGATGACAATCTGATCAATTATCTATAATACTCCTAATTTATTCACAGTGATATAGTTTAGCTAACTGGATTTTCCTTATTTATAATGAAGTGACAGTAAATATTTCTAGCTACAGTAATTCACAAATACAACCACCATAGGTTATGGGAGATTTTGATTTCTGTCAGTGTAGGTAGATGATATTCCTAATATATGGCATAAAGTAACATAGCTTGAGGTAAAACCTGTTCAACAGAATGTCTGATATACAGAAAAACCTATGGTGATATTCATCAACATCAGAAAAGCTATAAAAGGCTGAAGCACTTGTGCTAAGAGATCTTAAACCAAGTTATGTGTGAAATAGGCAAAATATGAAGTATGAGTTTGGATGATCAGATACAGTAAAGAGATGCCAGGTTATTCTCAGCTGTCCAAGCTTCAGGGCGCAAGTGTATCTTATTAATCAGTTGGGCCACTTTAAGTTCCAATTTTTACACTGTTTTTTACAGTGCATTAATTTGCCCTGTTACAAACAAGTAAGCTATAGTTACAAACATGTCCCCCACAGTTGATATTAACTACTATACTGTTGAAATCAAAAAGAAGCTATCACTGTTTCTTTCCTTTTCTCTTTTATCTACTGGAAATGTTTAAACTTACCTAGTTATCAAGGTTTCGTTCCTCTTGCAGTATAAAAAACTTTAGAAACCAAAACCTGCACTTCATCAAGCTCTAGAGAACCTGAAACAGATAACTGCATGTACCTTGGCTCTGGGAAATCTCCCATAGGCTGGAGTCACAGATCAATCAGAGATGAAGTTGTGCTCTTTACTGGAAACTGTTGTGTGGGAACAGGGAATGTAGCACTTGCAGATTTAGAAGGTTTTATTATAAATTAGATTTGAGTGCTCATTAAGGCACAAAAGCATGCATTCCATTACAAAAATACAGAGATTTAATACAGGTAAAAAGTCTTGATGGTACTCAAGAACATAATAAACTGTAAGCAATGCAGTGTTCCTTCATAACAACAAACTAATATCTATTCTGTTTCAAGTTTTATCCTAATAAATAACCCCCAATGTCAGACAACACTCTAAATAACTGAGAAATAGAAACAGTATTTACAGATTGGCATTTCTCCTCTTTGTTGTTTGGCCTGTCTTCAAATTTTATTTAAAAATCTTTTTTTATTGGAAGTTAGCCTGAGAAGAATTCGGCAGTAACACTGCTAATACTGATTTGATAGCAATCACCTAAGGCACTAATAATGTGGCCAAAGCACAGTTCTGCTCCATCTGCCCAAAGAAGTTAAAGGTTCCTCATACTACTGTTATAAAACTGATTGTATAGTCAGATTACAAACAGACATTGAAGCAGTATTTTTTGTGCCTTTTCTCCTGTTGGGGAGTGTGGTAGAAATGCATCTTTCCACTTGCAGTACAGTTCCTCACCACAGTCCTCTCATTGTCTCTGGAAAATCATTATGCTGATGATTTCATTGTGCAGATCTTTTAAAGTTAGTTTGGAAACCTACATAATTGTAGCACTGCAATGCTCTGTGGTATTTTTCCAAAAGGCTAATTATGTGGTGTCAAGCATGTTGCTAGTGGAGTGGTGCTAATTACCTTTTTTTTCTCTATTTGTTCAAGTAATGAACTTGATTAGGTTCAACTTAGGCCCCATTGCTTTTCACATGTTCTTTAATTGAAACTTGCTACTGCTTTGTCAGGTCTAATGAAGAAACTTACCTATTTTTTCCTAAACATTTTAGTTGTGTCATTTAAACATGATAGAAGGAGAGAGTGCTGTAGGAGCTGGTAGGGATGCCAAAGACTGAGTGGACAATACAACCTCACTACAGCTGCTAGACTATTCATAGACCAAGTCCTTTTGGAACACGTCTCTGGGCTTGTGAGGGAGAAGGATATGATGGGGAACTTCCATCATGTCTTGGCTAAGGGTGAACCATCCAGCTTGGGCCAGACAGCAGAAGAAACATCAACAAATTGAACGATCTCACTGGGAAAGCAAAAGGTGGCTGTTGGACTGCTTCAGTAGGATCAGTGACAGCTTCACAGCACCTGACTGCACCTCAGTCCATAGAGAAGTGGATCACAGGGTGAGGATGGGCTCCTCACAGTGATGCCTGCTGGGACAATGAGAGATACTGTCCAAAACAAGAAAAGTATTAAGACAATTTCCCCACTATAACAGCCAGGGAGGAGGGCTACGGTGAAGGGATGTGGTACTGCCTTTCTTCTTGTAGGATTTCCAAACTCCATGCAATAAAGCCCTGAGCAACCTGGTCAAACCCGACAGATGAGCCTTCTCTGAACTGGGACCTCCTGAGTTACCTGCTGGACTGATATATCATGTAGTCCTTTGATCCCCTCCATGGCATTTCATCACTATGTTCCTCTGACTTATTACCCAAACATCAGCCTGGAGTATTGTAAATCACATACAATTTGAAAACCTGCCTAAAGCAAAAGAAAGCTATAGAAATAATAGTAATATAAATCCTAGCAGTAGATTTTCCTTGCTTTCCATGGACTTTCATTTTAATTAATATCTAAATGCCTCAGACAGAGAAGTCCTATACAAATACAAAGTAAATTTTGTTTTTACTATAGTATAGAAAAATAGTAAGGGTTCCAAGCTTCGTGTTTTAAATATTTACCCTCCATTTAGGTTCGATTTTTGACTCTTCTTCCAGTATCATGGGATACCTCTTTCATCACAATGTTTTCAGTATCATCCTCAAAAACTCTGAAAGTAAAGACCGCTGCAAAGTATTAAGGACTGCTCTGCAGGGAAAACATCAATTCTACTATATTTCAACTCTGAAATATGATACTTGCAAGCAAATGTAATCCTTGAATCTATTGTAATATAAAAACTGAGTAATATATCACCTTGGGCAAGGAAATAGTTCTAGGAATAAAATTACTGTGATCACTTACTGCTGTTAAAAAATGAACATTCCTTCCCATGTAAAGCAGAAAAAGGTTACATTCCTTTAGTGAAGGGCATGTGTCCACATCAGCTACTGACATATAATCTTTTGCAATAGTGGATTAAGTGGGTGAACCAGGGTAAATGCATCCTCACTATTTCCTTTGACATTTGGCCAGTTTTAAGTTCTGCATCGTTAAATGGAAATTTCCGAGTAGTAATCATAGAAGGATCTCTGTTTTTGAGATTTGCACCAACTATTCATGGGCATTTGAAAAGAATAAAAATATTGTTTGAATAAGTAAATCAAATGTGGTGAAATCTACAGCCTGAGTTACACTGCATTGTATATATGACATTCTCAGTCAAGTCCACATGCTTGATACACAGTTTATTGTATGAGACTAAGAGTGTGTGAGAGGGAAAAAGAAATAGGAAATTTGAAATATTATCAGTAATATTCAGTAGCCTTTTAAACAACAGAATAGTACTGTAGATGTTGTATTTAAGATCCTGACATGACTTAATAGGTAGATAGAATTCAACTCTCTTTGAAGCTTTTTTACTTCAATGTTTCCAGAATTTCAGAGGTTCTTCTCCATCTGCATGGCTGTTTTAGATAAGCCAGTCAAAATTACCTCCTTTAGTTGTTTTGCAATGAATAAAGCTCTAGTTTTTTATGATATGTTGTACATTTAGGCTCAATGATGTTCAGAGTCCTAAGTGGAAAATATTGGGTTCTTCAAACTTGTTAACACAGAAGCTTTCTGTGGTGCTGCCATTATTGTAGATGGCACTACATCTGCATTGATGTCTTCTCCACCTGTTGTCATAACTTCACATTATTTTCTCTTTTTAAAATCTAATTTTGGTTCAGATTTTTACTATATCTGCAATCTCACTAGCATGCATTAAAAATGCCTAAGACCCAATCCCATCAGATCTTAGAAAACAAGCAGGGTCAGATCCAGTTAGGATGGGAGACCTCCTGGGAATACCAGGTGCTGTAGATTCTAGTCTTGAGGACTTCACTGTCACTGTCCAAGCTCACTCGGCCGTGGCAGATGAACCTTAGGAGTTAAAGGGTGGAGCCAGTTTCATGCACACCGTGTGTCACCTAAAAAACCCATTGTGCAGGCTTAAAGGATGCACCCATGTGGGTAGAGCCCTTCCCAAATCTTTGTTTGCGAAGCCCAGCCATGATGATGATGAAAATGTATCTTAGCTTTCATTCTTGAACACAAATATCTCTTAATTTTGCAGCTGCCAAGAGCAAATGAATCTGAACTGCAGATATTTGAACCCAAATACTTCATGATGCCTAAATGAGCCTTGGATAATAGTTACTTGATACGAAAGGAATTCAATAGTAGCATAAATAGCTGTGTAAGTTTGATGTTGAGTGTGAATTACTGAGAACATGGGATGCATCAGGAAGACTAGAGAAAGGAACTGAGATAACTTTTAAGAAACAGAAAGAGAGTATAATAGGCTGAATACTTGATTGCAAGAAACCTGTTGCTTTATTTACATCATCCTATTAGTTCTCACATCTTCCTTTCCTGCTGAATTGCTCTGCCTGCCTTTTCTTCCTTTAACATACAAATTGTCTTAATTTTCCATATACTAGATACTAAGCAAATCACATTACATTTTTCCACATACTTCTGTCCAGGTCTTGAGCAAGATATGCAAGATATTTTCTTATACCCCCTTATTCTGAGAGCTTCTTTTTCAGTTTTGGTTCTTTTTGTTCTTTGATTGTGAGTTATTTTCTTAGAGTTTTTTGGAGGGGAACACATGGGTGTGATGCTGGCTTTCTTTTTCTTTTTTAAGTTTTTATTGTGACAGACCTTCATACACACTTAAAATAATTTGGGGGCCACTTAATTTATATTAGCAAGAATGAGAGGTTCATATTCATTCCCACCTTTAGTAGTATACTCTGGTTAGGTAAGAAATAATTTCTGTCTAGCAAAGAATTTGTAGAGCTAACTTGGAATTTACCTGCCATTATTTACGTTGTTAATAACTTCTGTGCACATTGTTCTATAGGTGCTGAATAGACTATAGATGCATTAAATATTTCCCTCTGAATCACATTGTTCTCAGGTACTTCCTATAGGGTGGATTTTTTCCTTCTAGCCTAAAAGTGTTTCAAAACAGTGATCTTTTGTGTATCTGTTGTCTTCAGTTTGCAGATTGCCAGACTAGTTCTAATTTAAAGCTCTACATCATGCTCCAAAGTTCCCTACACTGGTCTCTAGCCAAAACAAAGAGATCAGATCCAAATCTTATTTATCCTTCATTTAGAAACAAATCCTACCACGTTTATTCAGTGTAAGTAGTAACCAAGACTATGAATAGCTTAATGATTCTCCTTGAAAAGGCATTTTTTAGCCTATGTAAGGGAGGTGTATTTGGACAATAAATTAGAACCGTTTGGTTGGAAACATATCTACTAAACCATCACATGATCATGATCACTAGTTCTCCTTATGTCTTCATACCTGATCCATTCTCTGACCTTGCCATTGTCTTGTCTTTTACTGCTGAATAGAAATAATGTAGTTTCCTAGAACTGACCTGTAGAAAACTGTCACAACACAAATCAGATTATCACTGACATGACAACTTGAATCATGTCAGAATGCCACTGGCCCTGCCAAATCTGTTTTACAAACCCCTCAGGAGCTGACATAATGAATCAGCTCTCCCTGATGAGTTTGCTGTGAGGTTTTGTTGTTGTTGTTGGGGGTTTTTGTTTTTTGGTTAGGAGGTTTTTGTTTGGTTTTTTGGTGGGGCTGAGAGGTGGGGGTTTCTTTTGCTAAGAATCTGTTTTTTGCTTTCCTTTTCCTGTGGGAATGTTGTTTAAAAAATGGGATATGTGCATAAAGCAGGCATAGCACTGTTAGTTCACTTCAAGAACTACAAAGTTGCCACTTGACCAACAGAAATGTCAACATGAATGATCACAATGTCACACAGTGATTACAGTTAGCCTCTCTGCACTTACTGTGCATTCTCTATTCCTTTTCTTTTTCTAACATCTCATCAGAAGAGAAGTTTCAAATAGTCTATTAAAATTGGCAAAAGATCTGGCCAGAGAAAACAGAAAATGAGAAGAAAATATTTCTTGGGTTGTTGATATATTGCTACAGTTCTACATTATTATGTCTTCAAAGATGAAGACAAAATATTAATAATTTATCATGTCATCAGTTATTAGGATGTCATCTGTCATCAGCATTTAGATTTCGGTTTTTGTATGCTTTTACTAAAGAGAATTGACTTATCAGGGTCAATATGATGACTTAGATGTCATTAATCTCGTGCAAGAAATACAGAAAGGATCATTCACTATGGAATTCTGTAAGAGAAGACAAAGCCTTTAGAATTCTGAATCTAAAAGACAGTTACACAGATAGAGAGAGAGAAGATTTTGATTAGGGTTTCTGTTTAGGAGTATATTAGAGCAAGCTACAGGAGGAATTTCCTGCTTGAAACAGAGGGGTAACCGGTCTTCCAACCTTCTCAATAAAAAAAAAAAAACAAACAAAAAAAACATGTAAAGGAGCTAATCTAGTATAGTCTGCCCTTATGAGTCAGTTTATTCATACACACAAAGGCCTTACTTCAAATGCCTTCTTGTGATACTTTCACTAACCAGCTAAGTACCATTGTTTTGTAAGAAAGTGTTTTGCCTTATTGAAATTTTTCACCTTTGTATTATTAGCCAAGCAGCTGCTACACAGGAATTTATAAGGCAAGGCTCTTGAACCCTGTTATATCTGTTGGACTTCTTGCCTGCTAAATGAGTCCTGTACTTGCACAATTGTTTCTTAAAACTTTTATCTGAAATTCCATGTTCCTTTCCATAGCTTCTAATTTCAGGGGTATTTGGTTTTGACTATAAACTTTGAGCTTAAAAAAAAAGCCCAATCACCCCTGTGCAGAACCATCTCTGCATCCTTAATAGGCCTAGAAAAATGATAGGTGTATTTAAAAATATGAATAATACACCTAAATATATTTGTTTCTGAAACAGCTTTGCTCTGCCTCCCAGTTCCCATTAAACTTGCCTTGAGACTCTAGACTATGATAATTTATTGCCCTCTTTGAAGGGTTTTATTACCAGTTACAGAAGTGGAGGGAGCCATTCATCTCTGAATTTGTACTTTTCAGGAAACTTAAGTTTTACTGGTACTTTCACTAAAAAATAGTGTTGTTTTAGTCGCATTTTGCCATCTGCAATTAGATTAATCTTCTCCAAATTAATGAAGTGTAAATTGTAAATGAACTGTTTGTTTCTCTGAAAGACTGCTCCAGTCATCTGTCAAGTCTCCTCCAAATGGATGCTTTGTTAATTACAGATGTCAGAGTCTAGCCTTTTTGAATTAGATTGGCTTTGTGGAGTTGTCACTTGGCTTGGTTCTTTGACAAAGAGTAGGGAGGGCAGGAAAGGCTTATGTCTCTGTTTCTCCTCAAAGCCAGCACAGTACAGAGGTGCAGGCTACTGTGTGTCATGTATCTATCATTTGAGAGCGTTAAAAGCATCTTTGTGATTAGATCTCTTTACACAACATTTTTCTGTTACACATTCATGATGATGTGGCATGACAAAGGTGAAAGCTAAGAAGAATTGCTTTATGATTATAAAAAAGATCAAATCTGAAAATTGTATAGTACATTTTACTCAGTAATTATAACATGATATAGAGCCCTGGTATTCATTATTTCTGAACAGCTTTAAATTTACCTTTTTTTTTTAGTAATTTCTTTCTAATGTTTCCCCTAGTAGTGGCTTCTGATTCTAGAAATATCAGGTTTGAAGGGTTCTTTCAGCTTACAGGCAATATACCCTTATTCTTCTCAGAATATGTTCCTCTCACAGAATCTGAAATGCTTGTGCGTGCGTGCGTGTGTGTGTGTGTGTGTGTGTGTGTGCGCGCGCGTGCACACGTGTGTGTTGGGGTTTGGGTTTGCAGAAGGGAGTAGACTGTTGGGGTCTTTTTACTTGAAAGCAGCAGCAGCAGCAGGTAATCTTGTTCTGAGCACATATATGCTCCTGATAAAAATGTTGAGCTGTTTTATACAATTCCAAAAGCATATATCTAAAGGGCTGAGCTGAGCTAAGAGTTGTGCTTTGTGAAACTGCAGATGCATGCAGAATGCTTAGTTCAGGATGGCAAAACTAATATTCAGATCACACTACTTATATAAGGTCCTTATTTCTAATTTTTCTCATGCTTCTAAACTTTGAGATTGAAATGCTTTACTGCAAGACCTTGTATTTGCATTCTGATTTCTGCCAGTGTGCACAATCTCCAGAGCAGTGTACTCTTCTGTGTTTGAATGAACAAACAAGTTTATCAAATAAGGTTTGAGATTTGTAATGTGTTTTTAAGACTTGGAAGTAGTTTATTCTTATTTCCAATTCCAATCATTTGGGACTGACCATTTTAATCACAGAGAAGGATAACTGAAAGCAGACATAGCAAGTTAAAAAGAAAAAAAAAATGCAGGAACAACTGAGATGCCAGTATCTGAAATTTTGGCCATGTATTTCTTTAAAATTGATATGATGCTGCTAGCCAAAGTCAGAACAGAGGCCAGAAAGTGGTGTGTCAGAAAACGCAGAACCTACTAATATATTCTTTCTCTTCTCCATTAATAAATTGAAGTGACACTTGTTTTCTCCTGTAAGAATTTGATAATATTCTGATGAATTTTTATTTAAAAATTTTATTTTTCTTAATTGCTCACAAGTGTTATGGTATTCTCATTCCTACCCTTCAAAACTATATTTTTCCCATTCACATTTTTATTTATGTACAGATCAAGTTAATGTCATTTTCAAAGTGTTAGCTTTTAGCTATCAAAATCACGAAGTCACTGTCTGCTCCCATCACCATCCCCCTCTATGATAATTAGATTATTTTGGCAACATCCAACAGAGAATTAACAGCAACTCTTAAAATCAAATATGTATTTAAAACATATGAGGAATGAACCTTACAGTTAACTTGTGTTTCTCCATGTTTAAATGCTTTGAGAGATAAGAACTCTGCAGAAAGAAAAAAAAAAACACACACAAAAAAAAAAAAAAAAAAAACAAAAAACAAAAAAACCCAACATGACAAGGTGAAAATTAGTTTTGCGTTTGAACAGGCACTAGTGAAAAATGTTCCAAACCCATTCACTTTGCTCTGCATACTGCGACAGTTTCACCACATTCCTCTGCAGTGTTAAGTATGGACTCTATGTTCCAGTAAAGCAAACTCAGCTTTCCTTATGGTCATCCTACACCAGAGCTTGTATCTGTCCTGTGAGTCTCATACCTCTCACCTGAAGTTCTGATAGTGTCAGATATCTTAAAAATCACATTCATACTGATAGGCATGCAATAACTTCTTCAAGAGCAGATAGTTGTTCTAATCAGATAAAGGCACTGTGTGAATTGATGACAAGTTTTTTTCCTTCCCTTCAACCCCACATTAGTCTGATGTGCAAGGAGGAGGAATAAGTTATCTTCCTTGTCCTCCTTTAACTTTATGTAGCGTAATTTATTTCCTTCTTGTACTCAAAGGCAGATACTCTTAAAAAACAAGATTCCACCTTTTACCACTTCCTGGTATTCAATGTCTCCAGCTCCCTTCATCTGTCGAAGGACCTTAGGTTGGCATTCCTTCTGTTCTCTGTTATGTTCAAAACTTAAATGGCATTTGAAAGCAAAGCTAAATAACATTTGTAACTGGAATGGGCAAAAGGTATTAAGCAAGAGCTGTTATATTAATCTGAATGGCTAAAATTTATGAAAATCTCGATTCAGAACTGTTTTGCCACACTGAGATCACATCCAGGAGCCAGCTAACGAGTACAAGATTTTTCACAAGAGAACATTTACTGCAAATAAAGGAATAAGTGTGTTGGCAATTAGAGACTCTGGGGGAATATAAAAGATCAGCCCCTTGAATTGGATTTAGATGTGACTGGTTTACTGACTGTGATTGATCAACTTGTGCAATGCCTCAGCTTTTCATTAATGTCAGTGGTTAGATTCATGGGCTCTGGAGCTTCAGAAGAGGGAAGGCCACTTAAATTCTTCTTTCGTTCTCCTTTTCTTATTTCCGTGGAGCTCAAGGGTCAGTAATCAAAGTGTACATCAATGAGCTGAAACTTTTTCTGCCTCACTGAGCAGACTCTGGAAAGGCCCTGTTTATATGGATCATTTGTATTGCTATTTGCCTTTGCTATTTATCTCACAAAAAAGGAAGAAAAATCCATCACCTGCATTAGTCCTGGAGTCCTGTATGATATTATTTCTCATGTCTGTGCAGACAAGCATCTGTATCATAAATTTATCCTATTACAAGTTATGATTTCTGTAGTACACATGTCATTCAAATACATATAAATGCTCTTCAACCAGACTGACTTAGGTCAAGGGTGATCTTCATTTATAGAAGAGACTGTGAGTCATTTTTTCCCCATAAACGAAGGGACTATCATGTTTACTGGACCATTGAAGGCTTCTCAGAATTTATTGCTACAACTTCCCTTGGGTTTTATGAAAACTTTAATCATGAGAGCATCTTAAAAACAAAACTAACAAAAAACCCAACCAAACAAATGCAAAACGAAAACAACAGGAACCAAAACAACAACAACAAAAATGTAGGACTGGACTGATACATCAGGAAATACCCATCTTAATGTTTCTGGAAGTTAATTGGCTAAAACTTAAGAGAGATGGAACTCTGCCTTTTTTTTGCAATCTACTCCATGCTTTTTTTACTTACTCTTAGTATGGGTATGTATAGGCAGATATTATCTCTGGCACTTGAAGTAGACGTAATACAACTAAAAGGTCCCTTCCAACCCTGACCATTATCTGATTCTACAATATTTGTTGACACAACTTGAAATTATCTTCTAAGGAAGTTTTTCCTACAATATCACTGTTAAGAAAAGTACTTATTTGGGCACCACATGATACTTGGTTGAGTGAAACTGAACAAAGCAAAATGACAGCTTATGAGCACCAGAGTGTATAAAGAAGTGATGCATCCACTTGCTCTTTTTCCTGATTCTCGCTAGACCACCTGTGTCCAGCAACTGCCCCTTGCTTTTTTATTTCTCTGGTCTGCACTTTGTTAATGAAAGCAGCATATTTTAACACAGAGGCATACATTTTTATCTTCATGGTGTGCTTGGCCTCTGCCTGCCAAAAATCTGTAAAAACAATCCCCACCTCAAGTCACTATCTGAATGTTTTATTTTACTTATGCATATACACATATAGGCACAGAAGCTTGTCAGACCTTTTTTTTATATTATTTAGTTAAAAAAATGAGTACCTGGTTCCATATGCAATTGTATAAAAGTTATAATCTGTAGAAGGATGTGTTCGACATATTAAAAGGGAGAAGCCCTGCAAACTGCCTATGCATGAAGTAGTGTTTTTCTGCTCTCACTTCTGTTTTTGGTATTTTATTTAGATCATGTCCAAAGACACTTACTGCAAGGAAACAAGAAATTTAAGTTAGGTCAGGTAATGAGGTCTGCAGCTTCAGTTGGCTTCCTTGGGTGATTTAGCAGAACAGCATTATGTTTTCTCTTGGCCTTGGAAATCCTCAGGCTTGGCTCACAGACTTTCACTTGAGCACTCACAAAATCTACTATCTAACTGCTAAATTAAAAATGACAGAAGATAAAAAATGGAGAATGAATTGGCTATTCTAAGTTCAGCACTAAAGGACAGTGGCTCAGATGATTCACCTTCAAAGACCAAAGGCAGAAACAGCCTTTTCAAAGCTCTCCCTGAAGGTATCTACAACCCAGTGTAAATTTGAGGGGTATACCATGGAAGGCTTGCTTTCCACTGAACCATGAGGGTCAGTGCCAAGCAGTTGGAAAAAGACTCCTGCCAGCAAGATTCCATCAGGCAGCTGGCAGAGGTGGAGCAGTGCATGCAAAAGCACTGCTTGGGTCATCATGGATGCACAGTGCATGCACATGTGCCTGTGCTGCCAATTAGGCCATTGATGTCACACTGTACTAAAACAGAAATTAATTTTATTTTCAGCAGTACAGCAAGAAACATTTCCTTACCTTTTTTCCAGTGCATGTTATTTACAAAAATGCAAACAGCAGAAATATGATTAGCCTATGTTCATATCATTAGCCCTGTTTGTTACAGTGTTTTAAATCCTTAAGGAATTTTACCTATTATTTCCTTTTGTTCATCATTGGACTATATAATATCCACTACTGCTGCAGTTTCTTCTGCTGTGTTTTGTTTTCTGGGGGTTTTGTGTTTGGTGGGGCATTTTTTGCTTGTTTATTGTGGTTCTGGGGTTTTTTTGGGTTGGTTGGTTGGTTGGTTGGTTGGTTGGTTGGTTGGTTGGTTGGTTGGTTGTTGGGGGGGTGGTTTTGGTGGTTTGTTTGGTTTGGTTTAGTTTGGTTTGGTTTTTTCCTGCACTCCAGGGCTTGTCTCTTTTTTAAGATATTGAAAATTACTTAATATCTCTGCTTGAATATGGCATAATTTACCTTCTCTCTAGAGAGTGTGAAAGCAAAAATACTGAAATAAAACAGTGTCTTCATCAATTTGTTGGGAGAAAGTGTTATGAACAAATTAAAGAATGTTCAGAAACAGAATATATTTGCAGAATAGAACTTTTATATTATTCTCCAGTCAGGACTTGCATTATTTATTTAGTCATATGGAATTTGTCTCAAAAAAAAAAGAAAAATAGAAATTTGATTTCCCAGACAACAGACAATATCATTATCATAACTTGCATTGGTTTTTCTGTGGTCAATTTTTCTTTTTTTTTTCTTTTTTTTTTTTTAATGAACCCAGAAGAGAAATGTCTTTATGTGAGGATGTGTAATTGCTGCCTATCAGTGCAGTATCAGTGGTTATAAATACTATCAAGAGTGCCAGACTACTGAGTTGGCTAAAAGCTATGTTGATCAGAAGCTTGATGCAGTCTCACAATACATGAATGATGCTCAGCACAGATTCATTCATTCCCATATAGGTGCATTTTCAGTGTACAACTGTACTCTGCAATGCAACATACTTTCCAGTCCTAAAGGTATTTTAGTTACATTAGATAACTCTGTAAAACACATAAAATGTAGTACTGCAGGTCTCTGCTTTATTTCTTAAAATCAGAATCTCTCAGGCTTTTCCCAGTTCATAGGAACTGTCGCACTGAATCAGCAATGTGCCCTGGCAGCCAGGAGGGCCAACCATGTCCTGGGGGGCCTCAGGCACAGCATCAGCAGCTGGTCAAGGGAGGGATTGTCCTGCTCTGCTCTGCACTGGGGCAGCCTCACCTTCAATATTGTCTGCAGTTTTGGGAGCCACAAGAAAGATATTAAGCTCTTGGAGAGTGTCCCAAGGACAGCTGCAAATATGATGAAGGATTTAGAGGGGAAGTCATATGGATAACAGCTGAAATTACTTGGTCTGTTCAGACTGGAGTAGACTGAGTGAGACCTCATTGCAGTCTACAACTTTCTCACGAGGGAAACAGAAGGTGCAGACACTGATCTCTTCTTTTTGATGACCCGTGACACTACCTGAGGGAATGGCACGAAAATGTATCAGGATAAGTTTAGGCTGGATATTAAGAAAAGATTCTGTACTCACAGGGTTGTTGGGCACTGGAATAGGATCCCCAGAGAAGTGATCACAGCACCAAGTGTGGCAGAGTTCAAGTAGTGTTTGGACTCTGCTCTCAGGCAGATGATGTTATCCTTCAAGGTGTCCTGTGCAGGCCCAGGAGTGGGACCACGGAAGTGTGTGTATGTAAAGTCATAGGTAGGACTGACACTAATTAATGGTTCTTTTAGCTGTGTTTCTTTCTTCCATTTAAAAAGTATATAATAGTATAGAATCACTAAGGTTGAAAAAGACTTCTAAGATCATCAAGTCCAACTGCTGGTCAGAAATACATGTGTGTACATAAACATAGAAATATTTAGGGTATGATTATTTATATGCGTGGCTATAAATACCAAATTACCAACCACCTCTCATCCAAGGTTTTATATAAACTCTCTTTAGTTAGGTCATCAGAGGATGGAAGGAGAGGATTAGTTTTCTTTTCACTTCTGCCTCAGGTGGCTAAACATTCCTTGCAAATGGCATTCCATCAAGTTTCATTCATAACCAAAGTATTGAAGAATGATCCATTTGAGTAATAACTACAGAAGCAAATCTACTTAAGTGTGCACAAAATCTTTTGTAAAATGCTTCAGAACATTGTATAGGCTTTGCATGCCCAAGTGTTGGTAGCAGGGCGGCTACAGGAGTGGCTTCTGTGAGAAGTTGCCAGAAGCTTCCCCCATTTCCAGCAGAGCCAAGGCCAGGCTGGCTCCAGGATGGAACCACTGCTGGCCAAGGACAAGCCAATCAGAGATGGTTGAATTCCTCTGTCATAATATGTTTAAGAAAGAAAATAAAGTTATTGTGCAGATGTAATTGTGCAGATGTAATTGAGGCTGGAGAAAAGCAGAAGTGAGGATATGTGAGAACAACTCTGCACACACTAAGGTCAGTGGAGAAGGAGGGGCAGGAGACACTCCAGGCCCCGGAGCTGAGGTTCCCCTGCTGTCCGTGGTGCAAACCATGGTGAGGCAGCTGTGTCTCTGCAGCCCAGGGAGGTTCATAGGGATGAAGAGATATGAAGAGATCGACTTGAAGCCCACGGAGGAGACACACACTTGAGCAGGTGAATGTCTGAAATGAGGACCCTGAACCCATGGAATGCCCCTGTTGGAACAGGCTTCTGGCAGGGGCCTGCTGACCTGTGGGGAGAGGAATCCACACTGAAGCAGATTTCTTGTGACCCCATGGAGCACCCACATTGGAATAGGCTGTGCCTGAAGGACTTCACCCTATGGAAGAGTGACCCACACTGGAGCAGAACATGGAGAACTGTTGTTCATGGGATGGACTCACGCTGGAGAAATTTGTGGAGGACTGCCTCTCATGGAAGAGACCCCATATTGGAGCAGGGGAAAGATTCCTCTCCCTGAACAGTCACAGGAACAGTATATGATGAACTGGCAATAACCCCCATTCCCTGTCTATTTGCATGATCTGTTGAGGAGAAGGTAGAGCCCAGAGAGAAGAGAGGGGTGAGGGAAAGGTGTTTTTAAGATTTATTTTACTTCTCTTCATCCTCCTCTGATTTCGTTGACATCCCCAAATTCAGTCTGTTTTGCCTGTGACATTTATCAGTCAATGATGCCTCCCTGTCCTTACCTCAACTTATGAACCTTTTGCTTTATTTTCTATCCCTTTGACCAATTGCAGAGAAGAGTGGTAGAGTGCCTTTGGTGGACACTTGGCATTCAACCCTGTTATAACTACCACAAGCATCAACAGTTGTGCAAACTGGAATGGTATGGAATTTGTCACATTAGAGCTGTATCTATACTTTTAGTACCAACTTTGAGAACAGATCACATGAGGTGTTTTGAAAAATAGAGTGTGGGACCAATTCCTCCAACCTAGTTTGCTTTGTCTGAACAGGCCATTAACATGTCTTTTAAGAAATGGTTTATAATTATTTCTGAGATAATTGACACTTTCTGCATTTAAAAAGATATCATACAGAAATAAATTGGAAGTATGGTTTCTTCAAGATGTGCTGAACTAGTTTCTTCAATCAGCGTAATGTGGGAACCATTAATACTTAGTGTCCAGAATACAGAGGAAGAGAAAAAGCCAGAAACATCCATGTGGCTTTAGCATCAGTCAGGGCACCCTTGTCTCAATTCATGAGCTCATTTCATCTGTGTAGAGCTCTTCCTTTAAGACCTGTGTTTCCATCATTGCTGTTCGATTTCTTTTTATTACATACCTAGAATTGTCTTCTAAGTGTGATCAGATCATTATTCTTGTCATCCAGATTGGAAACAGAGGCCCAGAGTAGTAAAAAACACTTGGGTGTAATTAATCAGCACAGCTGATAATGAAAGGCAGTGTGCATGATCTGCAGACTTGAACTTGGCCATGCTGGCTTTCTTGGCTTGACTTCTATAATATTTAGCATCCGAAATGTTCATCTGTTTCCCATATGGGCGGCATTTCTTCTACCTGTACATTGGAGAATGTACAATATGAGGGACAAGGCAGTTGTGTTTACTCTTTTGGGTAAAAGCTACCTGCTTTTTGATTTCTTGCAAAACAAAAATTAGTGCTGCTAGTCAAAGAGGATAAATGTGGTGAAAATAATAATAAGTAATAAATATTTATAGCTATAATTAATTTCATGTTGCATAATTGATTTTGTACTGTATAATAAATAATATAACTCTGTATTGTCATTATCTGTAATATATAATTTATATTATACAATTATAATTATACTTAATTATAGTAATTTTATAAACAGCTCCCCCTCAAACTATGTACTTTGACTGCTCCAATTTATCATTTGACCATTTTATCATTGCTGTAAACTCAATATAATTTTAATACATTTTAAAGTCAATCAAAAGTTGTGATTTTGCCTTTCAGAGTCACTTCTCAAGGAGCAAATGTTACACCTCTCTTATTTTCTGTGGAACTTTTCCAAAGGAAAGAAGTCTCCATGGACTTGAACTGCCCTGAAAACTGATACTTTAACTCTGTTGTGGCTGTAATGCCAGCCTTTCCTTCCTGATACAATTGTCTCAGCTGGCTACAATACAGCTATCTGAGAGAGAAGTCCAAGCACATTTATAGCCTTTCCATCTTTAGGAAATTCTCAGGAGAGAGAAGGTGGCATTTAATTTTCCAGACATGACTATTGTAAAACTAATTCAACAAATTTAAAATGAGGTTATAGTATGCACTACCCCAGTTGCAAGAAGCTGTGAGAAGCTGCAGACTGTTTTGATTGATTGTCTGTAAATGTTCTCAGTGCCCAAGATATTCTGGTTTCAAACCTATAAAGATTTTTTTTTTTTTAAAGATAGGTGGAGGTGTTTGCCTTTAAACGGTTGCCATATAGTGTTACTTGTCTACAAACAGAAACTCAAGATTTGTCAGACCCTTGGGCTTAGTATGATGAGGCAAAACTAGCAAGCTCAGGAGAGAAGTCTGAGCACTGATACTCGAAGGCTTTCTTAGCACTAACTGAAAACACAGTCAATGCTGAAGTAAAATACTGCTTTTATAAGTAGAATTTCAGCTCCCTTGGATCAAGACAGATGATTTTTGGCAGTGCTCTTCAGTTTTACCAGACAAGAGCATTTCTGATTGACAGGACTTTCTTAGCTGGAGGACGTAATAGGGCTGCTGTTTGGCTAGTGATAAATTAAGTGGTTATTGATAAATTCTTTTTTGTCATGCCTTATAAAGAGCAGAAAAAAATTAGTATACATAAGGACTAGTTATCCCTTTCCTTCTGTTACTTTTCAGTACATTCTGTTACCTCCAGTGCTCTTTTGAAATGGTCTTATCTCTGATTAAACCTTCTCTAAATTTGGCTAAAGATGGAAACATAAAACCAGGAAGAGATGAATTGAAATCATTAGAGTTTCTTTCTACATCTTTGCTAGAACGTCCAACCCTTATTCTGTTATAAAAGAATTAGCTTTCTCATTAAATCTGTGTAATCCTGAGAAGGGCTAAATTTCCTTCAAATCTTACTCACTTTCTGACATTTTATTAATGCTGATACAAATGGGAAATATGGATATTCAGCACACTTAAGGATCAGTTACTTCATCCCTGTGATGAAGGGAACCTCTGCTGACTTCTGTATCTTCTATGCTGCATGATGTTTCTGTGGAAAAAAACAGTGTTATAAGCAAATTTTTGTGGGTTTTTCTCACAGCAATCTGGGTCTAGTGCTTATGGGTTTATTTCTGCTTCCCTGTTCCCAGTTTTCTATAGTACTGAATGATGAGACAGAAATGAAGTATCAGTTTCCCTGGCAACAACAAGCATACAAGATGTTACATAAGTACTGGGGGGAGGGAGTTGTAGAAGAGGTGGATTCTATTCCTTTTTAAACTGTTAAATGAAAGCTGGGGATAGAGTTACCATGGTAGGTATCAGTACAACTCGGGGACATACAGACTGGTATAACTGACACTGTGACTTGGTCATAAGAACCACTTCCAGATAGATGGACTTCCAGTCCCTTCACCTGCCTGTTAGTGCTTTAGTTTCAGCTAACAGAGTGGCAATTGCCACATCCCCTTTTTTTACAAGGAAAAATGGGAATGAGAGCATATTCTGGGTTTTTTCTGCAGACAATAGAAATGTTTGCTCTGACATCCCGGTAGGACTGGCACTTCAGTTTTGTCCTATTTCGAATGCTTGTTTGTTCCTTCCTTCTCTTGGAACTTCTTAGAAATCAAATATTTCTGTGCTTCTGCTATAATGAAGCTCCTAAGCAAATAAGACAATAATTTTCTCTATACAGTATGATTGGAATCTATTTTGTGTAGTTGGATAGAGTGTGTGATATCAAAAATAAAGGGTGAGGAAGAAAGGGCTCTACTCCCCTGGTAATCAGACATTCAGAGTCTTTGTGAGGTGCTCTGCGAGCAACATGCAGCCAAGAAATTGCATTATACCTTGTTACCCCAGGGAAGAGGAATAGAGTCTACAGTCTGTGCTCATCAAAATAAGCCATTGGGAAGACTGCATCAAGAGTGAAGAAAATTCTTTACATTTTTCACAGCATGGAGATGCGCAGGTTAACAAAAGGCAGTACTGGCAATGATTTTGAACAAAGCTGCATGATATCAGGGCTCTGTCAGGCACTCCCAACCCCATTCCTTTCATCTGAACACAGGGGAACATTGGACCCAAATCTGCCAAATAAGCTGCTGGTTTGAAAACAAACTTTTTTTCCACTATGCTTTCTTGAAGGGGTATAATATACCTGCAAATTAAATTTTTGTGAACTACATACTGCTACACTAATTGTGTATTACAGGTTTTCTAAGCTCTCTTCAATTTACTAGATGTTCTTAACTAACCTCAGAGTAATTTTGACCACCTTACATTTTCTGCCTCCAAATCTATCAGATCATAACCTAAATCCCATTACACTGCGGAAGTTGCTCTTACCCTCTTGGACAGCTTTATGTTTCTTTGTATTATGTAAGTACACACATCATTCTCATGATTCAGTGCATGTAGAGCAAATTACAATATGACTCAGAAGTGAATTATCTAGGTCCATCTCAAATAGACTCTGAATGTGCCCCAGGCTCTTTAGTTGTCTCTCTGTTACCAATGACAGTGGAATCTTGTCTCCATTAATCTCATAGCAGCAAGCCCTGCAGTGAGATTTAAGGGAGAGTCCAACAGAGCCAGATTCCTAGTTAATACTTCGGTGCCTGAAATAGTAACTGGATACCCATATTTGTTTGTTTGCTGTTACATAAGAAGAATGAAAACAAATGTCATTTCTTGAGAAAGCATGCAAAGATGTAGGTAATAGGAAAAAGTAATCATTCCTATAAAATAAATTATACCTGAAAGTATGAGAGGAATTTATACTGCATATATATGTATCAATATATCTATCTCATATAAACTTACCATAGAAATATATGTTCAGACTTCTTTGATCTTTCATTATTATCATCTTGAAAAGCAATTTGTTATGAAAACTGACTGATGCTGTTCCAGAAATGCATCATTTCTCTGAGTGGCTGAGTTGGATGTGTAAATCACCCTTAATTTTGGTGACAGCTAAATTTTAATTCTGGCACACTACTAGTCAAATATACTGTCAGAAGTAACTGTGGCTTAGAAAAGGGGTCATTAAAACACTCTCTTGTCTCAAACTGAAACACATGAACAAAAGGGAAAGCCAATGAACAGAAGGCTAAAATGTCATGAAGGAAATCGAAACTGGGAGATGAGATAAGGTCAAAAATTGAACAAGACAGGTGAGTGGTGACTTGATCTATTCTCCTAGAAATAATCATGTTGTAACTCCTTTGCCTTGGAAAGATCATGCTACTTTTTCTGGGTTTGATGCTGTGTCTCAGTGGGCAGTATCAACAAACTCTGAGAGATTGTTCCAGAAGTAACACACTGCTCTGCTTGCAAGTACAGAAGGTCTTCTATAGCCTATCAAATACTTTGAGCTATTTCAGGCCAGAGGTTTTGCAGGGTTGGTCGTGACATGCTTTATCAACTTGTGGAGATCTTTCAGACAGACAAAAGACATGGGGTGTATTTTTTTGTTTGTTTTTGTTTTAGAAAAATATAATGTATAAATATTAGGCCTTAGGTTGCTAAAAATGTTCTTAATACTTAGAGGGGATTGTGGATTTTTAACATGGTTATGCCAAGATTTTTCATGACTATATATCAAAATAACATAAAATATATATTTTTTTAATTTAGACTTTTAATTTTTGTCAATTTTACTAGAGGGTGAGTAATTTGAATACCATTCTTTGATCAGTTTTTGCCATTACTCTCAGCAAACTGCTTTTTGGGCATTTTAATATTTTGTTTCCTTTCGCCAAGATGATTTCCTCTTTCTTTAACAATAGATGAAGTGGAAGGGCTATTCATAGATATTACTTTGGGCCTATGAGTATAATTTAGAATGGTGGTATGAATGTGGCAATTGAGAGACATTTGAATGAAGACTAAAAATCTTCTCTTCACAACTGATTGCAAAAAATGCCTCAAAAGAACTGCTAAGAGACTTTTTATTCTTTTAGCAGCAAAAGTATTTATTGACAATGTTGGAGGCAGTTCATATTGGGCAAAAACTTGCCTGGTTTGTTTGTGTAAAATGAGCCATTTATACAGTCTTCAATTCATAATTACACCTTCTAATTTCCATATTAATGACTGAGCAAAATCTTGGGTGGAGCTTTCCTTTTAGCTTGAAATTTGGGTAGTGGTCTCCTGACTTCATCCCTTGGGTGGCCTTGAAGCATCTTTATAACTGTTGGACTTACACTTTTTCTTTGTTCAATGACATGACCTGTAAAACTTGTAACATCTTGGCTTTAACTCTACAAAATCTTGGATCTTTACCATTTCATCCTATTAAAGTGTCTAACTTACCTTAATTTATGACCCCAATACATGGTACACTGGTCTTTATAATTTCTAGACAGTGCATGCCAGAACAAACCGATTCATTGCTTCATGCTATGTTTCATGAGTTAATATTTCTTGCTATGCAAGAAATGTGCAAGAAATATTTTGCACAGCAGAATTAGAAATGTCACAAAACTAGGGGGTTTTTTGGACCCTTTTCTCTTTCAATAACCTTTTTGATATTTTGACAGTTGAATTTAAATGAGATAGAGAATATAGACACAGTTGTATATTCCCTTGCTTTTCCTATCACTTCACCACAGTGGAAAGAACAACGAAATTTTTTTAAATAAATAAATGAATAAACCAAAACTGCTGCTTTTAAATGCATTAGGAATTAAGGAAATTAATTAGTGCTTTTTCCTCACTAGTTCATGCATTCTGTTGGTGTCAATAATGGAAGTTCTGTGGAAGTAGCTTTTAATTAATTGTGAAATGGTAAATTCCTATTTCAGTTTTATGTTATACACTAGGAGATGCAGATACAAAATAAAAAAGGCGATTATGTGGAAAAAAAATTAATATCAAACCCACACTCACATGTTCCTCGTACCTTTCTTTTCTCATGACATTTAGTTAGTTGCTCAGTTAGATAGCCATAAATAGGTTGATCACATATATATTTACTGCTCTGGTTTTTTCAAGTCACTAATTATATCTGTGTCCAAAGCTGAAGGAAATTAATTCTTTTGGAGGGCTGAATTAATTTATTTCTTTTTTCTAGCTGCTTTGGAAATATAAGAATAATGGCAAGAAGGGGTTTTTTTCCTATCCGTGAAAGTAAAAAGGAAATGTAACCACCACCAGTTCTACTGGTGCAGATTTCTACCTGTGACTGAAGTGGGAACCTTTAATTTTTCAGCTTTATTTTTGTTATTATAAGCAGGTTCTGGAAGGTCTTTAAATGAATTAAGAGCATATTATCTGTTTTCAAGATTCTTGAGCAATTCAAGTATGGAACATAGTTTTGGAATTTTTTCTAACTGATGTCTGTAAGTCATTAGAGATGTGTAATTTACCTTGGAAAAATAAAAATAAATTGAACCATGATCCAGTCTTCTTTGAAAGACTTCAGTCTTTTTTCTGCTCAGGTCTTAAAACTAATGTTCTTTCCTAGCTCCTTCAGATGCTCTATCTGAACACACAGGGAACCTCATCTACAGAGTAGTTGTTTTCTGAAGGTAGGAGTTAACCATCTGTATTTCTTTCTCTTTCTTTTTTTTTTTTACTTTGCCATTTAGTGAAGGACCAACCCAAGCCTAGACCATTCCACAAATGCTGGTCTTCTTAAAATGCAACTTGTGGCACAAAACCAAGATCCTAGTCATCTTCTTTAGGAGAAACATGAGGAGGAAACATTACTAGTCTTCTCTCCATCACGTCTGGATGTTGAGTGCTTGAAAAGACTCCTGGTGAACACGGACAAAGCACCTCCATGACTAAGTTCAGCACATTAGCCAAAGAAATGTATGACTAAATACTTCTGCCTCACGGCAGTTTATAATAAAACTCCTTGCCAGACCCTGAAAACAAATGTATAAACTAAGCTCATTAAGGCTATGTACAGAGAATTACACAACAATGTGGATAGTTTTCTGAATCTACTGCGTGTCTTCCACTCTCTTGCTGCAGGCATAGTATGTTTTGTAATGAAGATATTTTGAACACTTCCCCAACTAACCTCTTATTTATTTTTTTTTTCTTTTGACTGTGATAGACCATGGAACAGACTGCTGTGCCTGTCCCAATGAGACGTTACTGTCTCGGTGAGGTAGAGAACTGAGTGACTCAGCAGGAAATACTTTCTGTTCTAGTTAAAGTTTGTCTTTACGGTGCGAACAGTGTGCTGTTCTTTCTAAGCAAGAAAAGCAGTCATTTATATTTTTAATCAATCTCCCCAAGAGCCTTAACTATGAAACTATCACAGCAATACCCTGGGCAATATATCCATAATGAGTCTGGCACCTCTTTAATAATAAAAATATGTCTGTCTCTAGCTCTGACCTTCGTTTCACACATAAAAATCACTTTTTAGTACCACCAATTATAGATGTCTGTCTATCTGTATCTATGCCAACTTGATTCTAATGGCTCAGATCTCATTAAATAAGGATTAATTTATATTAAATATATGTTTAGTTGGTAGGGATAAGGAGTATTTCACCTTTAATCATGACCAACTCATCTTCAGCATGTTTCCACATGGTGAAAAAAAAGTTTTAAATTGAATTCTGAGCTTTTATCCTTTTCTCTTCTATGACTTTTTATGTGTAATGGCAATAGAGAATACATTTTTTCAAAAGCACTGAAATTACTTCTTTCAAGTTCACTGTCTACACAGCAGACTTAACATAACTACAGTAAGGATGGCTGAAAATATGAAAGAATCTTACAGCCTTTAACAATTTTCTCTTCTTCATAAACAGGGTTAGTTTCAGCATTTCTTGTCTGGATTGCAATCTGCATGAAGGCTTTCAAACAAGCCTCTAAGAATTCAAGTAGAAAATCTATCAGCCCAAAGTAGGACTTTGGTTCCTAACCTAGATTTTCTTTAAGGACATTGTTCACTTTTAGAAAACCTGTGTAAGTTTAAGAAGGTACCTCTCTTGGAACTCTTTTTATCCCTCAAGTTTTGAAACAGCACTAAGTGAGCAACAGAGAGTTTTTTCCTTTGTTCTTTAATGTCTGTAAAAATCCTTACTCAGCTATGACCTGAGGATAGGTAGGAATGCTCAACATGCTTCCTTTTGTCTCTTAAGCACACCATAGCTATTAAGAAGACACAGTTTTGTGCTAACTTTTGGTGTGTTAGACCTCACTAGCCTTCTCAGGTAGAAATGTCTAGTTACTTTTAAAAATGTTTGTATTTGCTTTGATGTTAAGAGACTTATTGACAGTTAATGGAAGGCAACTTTTTGGGAAAAGCACAATAACAAGAAGTTCTCTTATACATTTGACTCTTAAGCTACAGGATTTAATTTCTAAATTTTACTCACACTCAAATATGTACAAATATTTTAATTAAAGTAATGGGGATATTTTTTTTTTACCTGACTTGTCCTACCCTGTTGGAAAGCATGAAAAATGCTGTTCTTTAACATGGCCTTTTTTTTAAATTTCATTATCTTTGATCCTGATGTGACGACAAAATTCTTTTATATCCTAATTTTTACCTTCCTACTGGCTGTAGAATCCTAGTCAACAATTTCCAGAAATAATAGCAGCAATAGATAGGAACCTAAATATTTTTTTGCTATTACTTGAATGCCAATTAATTCAGAGTCCTGCTAGGGATTTACTTTGCCTGGACTGGATAAAAGTGTTATTTCCAAAATCAAATTTACTTAGATAGTATAAATGAGAATGATTGAGGTGTAGTTCATTTTAAGGACAAGGTACTTGTTGGCAAATGAAGTAGATCTGTGGGAGGAAAGAGGAGGTGTCAAATCCATCCAGTGGGGAATAGAATAGAATAGAATAGAATAGAATAGAATAGAATAGAATAGAATAGA
>JAJPCS010000069.1:8375646-8438706 GCA_021164005.1 Willisornis vidua nigrigula
AATCATTTATTTCCATATGCCTTCCCTACAGAGAAAACTATTTAGACACCCTTTACATAAAAGAGCCCAGCTAAGCTTTTCTCTGAAAATAGTCTACTTATATAGTAGCTAGACAAAATCATGCTTATAATTTATTGCAGTTCTTCTGCCCCTTAGTTTCACTGAACTGATCAAAGACTTTTCAGAACTTTAAGCATAAATACTGACTTCTGATTAATTCTTAACTACAAAAGGTGAAAAATAGGGAAAAAATATCACTTTATTTCTTGTTCTTATGCTTACTCTTTTTTTTTCTTATGCACATTCTTAATTTTTGTTCTTGATCTTATTCTTATTTTTATTCAACTCTGTCTCTGGGGCTTTGATCATTCACTGGACTATTTGGGGAGTACTAGGAGCCATAAATTCTGAAGTTTATTTAGGAATCATGTCATCAAGACATCTTATACTTCAAGGTTAGGTGTTGAACAATGCAGAAAATGCTGTCTGTGGTTTAAGTCATCTGTGTTTGCTTTGAAGTATTTTATAATGTAGATGTAAAAGGAGTTTTGAGTACATGCTGTAGGTATGTGGTGGCTGAAAAAAAAGGATTTGTTCAGAAAATCTACACATTTTTATATTCCACATTGGAATAATGCAAATTATTTAATTAGTCTTTTTGAAATATTGATTCATCTAAGAATCACAGGCATTATTAATTTAAACACAGCAACAAATAAATTTGTAACAGTAGTATTTTTTTCTCATGTTATATTCAATGTGAATTGAAAAACATACCAAAATAGACCAACTTCAAGGTCTGCCTGCAGATATTTAATTCTGTCATATTTGATGATAAGTCATTTTAAGTCATGACTATCATCTCCTTCATTTTGTTTGCTCCTCTATTCAAACTAGAATCATCCTACGAACACCTGTGAACCTCATTATCTTGTTTCAAATGCATCCATAATTCTCACGACAGCTTTCTAGTAGAGGCAACACTCACATACTTAAACAACCTTCTTATTCTCTGACCAGTTTTTCAGGGCTGTCTTTTTGAGCCAAAGGCCAAAGGCCTTTCTGTCTTTTGTTGCTTTTCCAAATAGTTATACTTGTTGCAAGAGGCAGCTGTGATGGCCTAATTTCCTAAATGAAGGAGGCTGTAGTAGCTATGCTGTCTGGTTCTGGATTGATGTCCTACCAACAAAGTCTGAAAAAACATCTCAGTTTCAGCCAAATCAAATTTGACAAAGGGTTGTATCTCAAAAGGTAGTAATTTCCTTTTAATTTTTTGCAAACAAGCCTACAAGAAGAGAAAGATTCTAATAAAGCCTTCACTAAAATCTTCAGATGGTATCCATTTTTCTAGTCATTGAAGAATCCACATGGGACAAGAAACTTTGAAAGAAAACACTGTTTGTTAGACACAGAATTTCATTAATTCTGAATGTTGGACAAATGGTTGTTCTGTATTTCGATAGGCCATACCCCAAGTAAGATCCTGGTGTATCTCTATAATGTGTAAGTAGTACATTACAAAAAGATAGTAATGTGGGAGGATATTTCAGTATCTGCTTTAAGACATGTAAGAAAAGCATAATTCACCAAAAATTAAAACAGCAAGAAGTAAAAAAAAAACTCATTTGATTTTATGGACATCTCCCAATCCCATATGTAGGCAAACAATGAAAGCATGATAAAGTGTAGAGATAAAGTATATCTGCTGGGAGCTTAATACTGCAGAGAAGAGGCAGTCTAGGAGATTCCTGGAGTGTATAGAGGATAATTTCCTGCTTCAGCTGGTGAATGAACCTACCAGGGGTGGGGCCCTGCTAGATCTGCTTTTTACAAACAGAGAGGGGCTGGTGGGAGATGTTGTAGTCAGAGGCTGTCTGGGGCACAGTGACCAGGAAATAATAGTCTTCAATACTCAGGGATGCAAGGAGGGCCATCAATAAAACTTCTACACTGGACTTCCAGAGGGCAGATTTCAACCTATTCAGAAGTCTGGTTCAGAGCATACCCTGGAAAACACCCCTTGAAAATAAGGGGGTACAGGAGAGATGGACATAATTCAAGAAGAAAGTCTTGAGTGCGCAGATGCAGGCTGTCCCAGTGTGCCAAAAGGCAAGCCAGCAGGGAAGACAACCAGCTTGGTTGAACAAGTTGATTCTGAAGGAAATCAAGGAAAAATGGAGAGCTTACAGACAGTTGAAGAAAGGGCAGGTTACTCATGAACAGTTTAGGGACTTAGTTAGGTCTTGTAGGTAGAAAATTAGAGAGACAAAAGTGCAATTTGAAATCAATTTGGATACTTCTGTTCGGGACAACAAAAAGCGCTTCTATAAATATATCAATAACAAAAGGAGGGGTAAGGAAAACCTCCATTCTTTGCTGGACTCAAGGGTGACCATAGTTAATCAAAACAATGAGAAGGCTGAGGTACTTAACACCTATTTTATCTCAATTTTCACCAGCAAGACAGGTGGCCCTCAGGACAACTGGCCTTTGGAGCTGATAGACAATGACAGGAAACTGAATAACCCCCCTAAATTACAGAAGGATACAGTTAGTGATAACTAAAAAACTTGGATCCTCAGAAGTCTATGGGACCAGATGGGATCCATCCAAGGGGGATGAGGGAGCTGGCAGAAGAGCTTGCTAAGCCACGCTCCATCATCTTCCAACAGTCTCTGGGGAGGTCCCAGATGATTGGAAGTTGACAAATGTCACGCCAGTCAACAAAAAGGGCTACAAGCAGGACCCTGGCAACTACAGGCCTGTCAGCCTGACCTCCGTGCCTGGCAGGGTTATGGAGCAGTTCATCCTGAGTGCAATCATACAGCACGTTAAGGATGGACAAGGGATTATTCACAGCCCTTTCCTATAAGCTTCTTGACCAAATATCTTTATTTTCACATCTTCACTGTATTGAATTCCCTTAGGGACAGCAATGTATCTCATTTGAAAGGCATTATGCAGTCTCTTAACTAAGTCTGGACACTGTTAAAATGTCATGATATCATTTCACTCATATTTTGCCGAAATGAAAATTTCTAATTTTTCATCATACTTCAGTCAAAATAAAATTCTATTATTTAGCTCTGCAGAAAAATGCTGAGGAAGTCTACCAGACTTACAGCGTAAAAAGAAAGCATAGTTCAAATGTGTTCATAGTTCCATAAACTTAAGCAATTGAGTTTGACCAAGAACAAACCTCATTTCTCTTCTTTTTTTCCTTAGGATGCCTATTAATTATGTTAAACTGAATTAATTCTTATCCTGTGATTGAATGGATAGTAGAATAATGATAGCTAGTACCATCTTTCCAAATTGTGTTACTCATGTGAAATGGAGAAAAGACACCCTTATTTTTTTAAAAAAGTAATGCTTACACTACCTGTTGTATCTCAGTGGAAGTGAAGGATCTTTTATTATTATAATTATGTTCTGATTGAATTTTCAGACAACTACAATTATAGCTACACAGCTTTTATTTTCCTTTAAACTATAAATTTCATAAAGACATACACAATAGCTAGCATCAAAAGAAAATATTTTTTTAAGTTTCTTTTTACTTTCTGTTTTTTGAGAGAAAACATTTTTGTTGATCAGAAATCAGAAAAGCATAGTACATTTTCTTGAAATATTTCATTGTGCTTTAAAAACTGCAACATTTTTTGGAAAATAGTTTTTATAATGAAAATATCACTTTACCTTGGATGATTTTTTTCCCCTTTCTGCCACGCCAAATTCAAAGTTCTCATAAGTTATGTTTCATATTTTGGTGTATAGTTAGTTAAGGGTGCCCATTTCCATTTTTTAAGAAAGAAAAGAAAGAAAAGAAAAGAAAGTTATTGTGGTCTAGTTTTGGGTAACTATGCTTCTCAGCAAAGCAAGTTACTTAGCAAATTCTTTCAGATGGAAACCCGTGGCACACAGTCAGCAGAGAAGCCATTAGTGGGACCTCTGGCTGTGGCTGCAAGGAAAAAGACAACAGTGACCCCAAGGCAGTTGCAACACTTACAGACAGAAAATAATCTGATGTATCTGTATCTCATGCACCTGCATTTCAATGACATCTGGTTGTTCAGTTTGTCCAGAACAGCAGTTCAATCTGCTCAGAAACTTCAACTCTAACACAGCCATGCTGCCAGTCTCAGTCTGCACCACCTGGAACAGTTTTATTTCAGTGCATGTAATAAATGAAATGCAATGCCACCCAACGCTTATCTTTTGCTTTGATTTTAAACCTCTCCTTCCTTTTTCAATAACTTGTTGTTATCAGAGCTTATATTTCTAACATTTTTTAATTATTCTTTGTGAGGAATCAAAGTGATAATGTAAATTAACTGAAATAAAAACATGTGAAAGGAGAAACTGTGTAACTGACAATCAAAATATGAAATTGAGTACAATAGTAAATCTACTCTGCATAGAGTAGACTAGACTGTACTTGATTAGACTTGACTAGAACAGTTTGATTGGAAAGACCTACAATGATCATCCTGTCCTACTGCCTGACCATTTCATGGCTTACCAAAAGTTAAAGAACATTATGAAGGGCATTGTTCAAATGCCTCTTAAACACTGACAGCCTTGGAACATTGTCTACTTATTTAGGAAGCCTGTCCCAGCATTTGGCCACCCTCTCAGAAAGAAAGTGCTTCCTAATGCCAGGTCCAAATGTTCAAACCTTCCTTGATGCAACTTTGAGCCATTACCACACCTACTATCACTGGATACCAGGGAGAAGAGCTCAGCACCTCCCTCGCAAGTTTTCCTCCTTAGGAAGCTGTCAAGAGAAATGAGGTTGCCTGTCAGCCTCCTCATCTCTAAACTAGACAAACCTAGAGTCATCTGTTGCATTTCATAGGACATGCCTTTCCGTATTGTCACCAGCTTTGTTGCCTTCCTCATGGCATGACAAACATGATCTTTTGTTGAAACTCATATATCTTCCTTTGATCATTATATGATTCTCTCTGCACTTCATTAAAAAAAAAGGAGGGCAATCACTTTAATAACATATTTGACTTTTTTCTTTTTTAATAATTCATCAGATTCCAGACGTATTTTCTGCAAGAAGCATCTCTGCAGTATTTTACTCTGTCCACAGGAGATCTGTTCCGTTTCTACAAAATACTGCATATGTTGACATAATAATACGACACATGAAAATCCTGTGGCAGGTCCTGATGCAAGTTATTCAGAGTGAAGTGCTGAATTTTATATGTGGATACTTTTTTACATCCACAGTCCATGTTTTTTATGAAAATCTGTATTTACATCTTTGTTTAATCATTAAATCTTACAAGTTTACCTTCTTTTTGTGCTTGGTATTGAAATATTTATGGTTCTCTTTCTCAAAGTAACTTTTGGAGATAAAGTCCATAGGGCCATCACGAATCCAGCAGCACCATGTCATTTATATTATCATTCCTACAGCATGTGAAGATTGACAGACATTTTTCTAGGCAGTAGGTTTCAGAATAAAAACATTCCTGAGCTTTGGGGTACCTGGAGAATGTTCTTCAGAAATTCTCTGCTGCTTATGGTGTAAACATATTATGTACAAAAGTTCATAACAGAATTATACATAGAGTTAAGCTGTCAGACACTGAAAACAAGAGGGAGTGATAGGAACAGCGATAACAGATTTTGTCCTCTTTTCTGTAGGATTTCATCCTCAAATAAGATGTCAGAGAGGACTTAGTTTTCATGCTGAACAAACTTCTGCCACCACTATGAAACTAGCTGGCAGGGCAAGGATCGGTTGCATCCTCTAAAATCCCAAAGAACCATTTCTGATGGCTAGACTGAAAGAACCAAAACCTGACTTTACTCCTCTGTGTTTACTTTCAAATGTTAACACTCACCCCTGTAGCATTAAGTCCTCTTCCCATGTACATATTTTAAATGCAGGTTAAGGTTAGCACTCACACATTTGTATTTGACATGGTGCAGCTGGCTTCCAAGTGTAAACCTGAGAAAACATCTCTAGCTTCATGAAGCACAGTAGCATCATGAGGAATTGTGAGTATAACATTTAAGTTAGATTCATTTTATTAAAACTTTGATGAAGTGTCATATACAGGAAACTTGCTTCATTTAACCTGAATAGATGTTTAAAGTACAAAATAGGCTATTAATGAAAAGCAAATGATTCTTAAACAATTGTTCCACATCTGGAGTACCCTGGATGGTTCCTTCACGAAGATTATGTCACAGAATTCACAATTTATAAGACTAAAAGTTATGTGGGAGCAAGAAAAAAATTGGCTGCTTGATTTTGCAATAAACATGTTTCTCACTAGGCAACATGAACAATGTTATAGCTTGGCAAGCCTGAAGGATTCATAGTTGTTAACAAAGACCCTAGAAATCAAACTTGACCATGTTCATCAAGTAGTGATTTGGAGGATGACATAGCGATGTCAGGCTGTAATGCCTCCTTGGACTGTGAATGGTGTCAGGGAACAGTAGCTGAGAAGCTGGTGCAGGACCTATATGCCCTAAGCAGTTCCTCTCTGCTGCTATCCAGGGTGTAACTTATGAAAATTTGAGAGAAATTAAAATGTAAGTCCAGCACACTTTTTATACCAAAGAAATATAGACAGAGAAGAGATTGCACTTACTGTGAAATAAAACCAATATAGTGTGGTTTTAGTGATTTTACTGGCCAGTTTTAAAACATTTGAATGGAATTGTTAACTTTTACCAGATCTTTTTTTCCTCTGAACTCAATGCAGTTGGGTCTCTATGTTCTCAAATTAAAACAAGAAGAATTTATTTTATATTTTTGTGAGGCATAGCTAGAAGAACCTGGAACATTTATGTATCATGGATAATGCAGACATGTTGTTTTAAATATTTGGGGTTTTCCAGTTATATAAATATAAAAATGAAAATATCTCTAAATAATATATTTTGAAGCACATTTTTTGGTAATGGAGATGCTCTCTAGCAGAAGATGAAGGCTGGAGAATTTGCAAGATACAATTTTTTATTCTGTTCATGCCTCATGATACTGATTTCATGTATGCATGAGAGGATGAATGCAGGTCTACATACTGAGCTGAACAGACACTACAGCGGAAGAAAATTTCATTCCTTCTGTGCACTGAAATCAGAAAACTGGAGCATTTTGTTTAGGTTTTGCTGGGGCAGCCTGCCCTGAAAATACTTTATTATAATCCTTTAATGCTTTAAATCAGCTATCTTGTCTGTGAAAAATCCATCTTGTATAGAATTACATCAGTGTACAAGCAGGCATCACTATGATATCACCAAGGTGTAGAAAAAAGAAGCTTTGTGTACCACATAAAGGGACTTGTCTCTCTCTCTCTCTTCTTTCTTATTCCACTGTAACTCTCTTGACTTTAGAGGCATTATTTACACTGGTGAGACATGATCACAAGTTAGCCTCCATAAGGAGTTAAAGCCAAAGCGTGGAGGGAAAAGTGCTCCTTTGATGGGAGCATCTGAGCAATTCTACATTGGAGAATATTATTTAAAAAACAGCTAAGTGCATACAGTTAGACAGAATGTTATTGTGCTTTAAATCTCTGGAGGAAAGATGATTAGACGTAGTTGCTATTTTTTCTCTAATATATTTGAATAGAATATGTTACTTGCACACACTGCAGAAGCTGAGCACAAATTGCCTCACTAAGCTCTATTATTCTGGGGAACAGTGAGAATAACAAGCTGAGATACTGATGAACTCAGAGAAATATGAATAACACATTAATGCCCAGGATGCATCAATAACATGCTTCCTGACACTAGAGACCAGCATCTTGAAGATACAAGGAATTGCAAGAATGGGTCATCAAAAGCAGGTCTGGAGATGGGAGATTTTCAAGACCACTTTTCCAGGAAGGAGAGATTCAACAGCAAGGGGTAAGAAATCTTGCCTATAAAAAACAAAGAGGTTTTGTCTCTCAGATATCATTAGTCTCTGTGTAAAAACTGGGGAGAGGCTAAGCAGGAGCAGTAACTTCTACTTTGACACACAAAGAATACAGTATGGGGATGTTTATGATACTCAGGTGATTATATCTCAGGCTTACTGCTCTTTCAACCTAATTTCTGTCTTAAAGCTCAGGAGAGTGAAATGCATGAGAGCTTTAGGGGAGGTAGGGCAAAATACTGTTCAGAAATATTCCCTGTTTGGCCTTGTTAAAAGATATCACAGCACAATATAGTCAATGCTGTTGCAAAGAGTGGCAGGCATGCAAAAACCCCAGAAACAAATAAATAAACAAACAAACACCTCACAACATTCTTTATTGAGAAATCTTCACACTGCACAAAGAGGATTTTTTTTCTTTTGAGAAATTCTGCATTTGATGCAGTCTGTTGGATTAATAACACTTACACCAAAAGTCCTTTTACCAGAGAACAAGTACTTCTGCTTTTCTGGAGTGATAGGTCCTTTAGCCATCAGGGCTTAGCTCTGTCTGTCAAGGTTCAGTCCATCCTTCTGAAATTGCCCAGTAGGATTCAGCAGTAGCTGAACTGAGCTCTCCAGCTTAAATCATGTACCTTACAAAATCACAGCTGTAGAGATATCTTTGTCACTTTCAGCTCAACATTGGATTAAGGAGGAACTTGCAAAATTAATGAACTGAATATGTATGTCAATGAGAATTTAAGGTGCTGTAGGCTATAATTTGCCATTGATTGCAATCAATCCAAGAAAATTCAGTTTCCACTCTTAATTTCCTGCCTGGGTATAGCTACTCAGGAACCAATTCATGTGAGTGAGGGATGGGTCAGGCTCCTTAGCAGGTGCTAGGGGAAGCTATATAAGAGCCTCCAAAGGAGCACAAGCAACAGCAGTCACTCATGGACCCAACAGGAGTGGGCAAACAGGGGCAGGACAGGGCTAGCAGACTGGGCACAACCAGCTCTCATAGGTGAGTTTGTTGTTGGGGGTTTTCTGGTTCTTTTTTTTTTTTCCCTCTCTCCCCAACTTAACTAAACCAGTAATGGTTTCCAGAAAAATTAAAACCATTGCTGCCGTTAATACATGGCATGTGTCTACACAGACACAACCCTCCAAGCAGGATGCAGCCACCCAGGCCTCTGGCTGTGCAGTGTGTCTGAGCCTGGCAATGGGAACCAGAGAATGGTATGGGTGGCACCTGTTTACGATGTGAGCAGGTCAATGACTTGCTGTGTCTAGTGGCAGAGCTTAAGGAACAGGTAGAGAGACTAAGGTACATTAGGGAGAGTTAAAAGGAAATTGGTGGAGTCAAACCCTTTTGATCCCTAAGGGAGTCCAACAACAGGTAGCAAAGCCCTGCCCCTTCTGTCATAAGGCAGATGGAGCAGACCAAATTGATGGGGGGAATGGAAACAGGCCCCTGACTGGAGAGGTAAAAGAACCCTCTCTCAAACCCCATCACCACCCTGGGTGCCCTTAAAGAACAGATATGAGGCCCTAGACCCAGAAAGTCAGGCAGAGAACAGCCCAGAAGATGTACCTGGAGAGCCTCCTGGCTTGACACCATCTACAAGACAGATTACAATTGCAGCTATGAGAAAAAAAAAAAAAAAAAAAAAGAGGGGTGGTTGTAATCAGTGACTCCCTTCCGAGGGGAACAGAAGGCATAAACCTACCCTACAGGGAGGTCTGCTGCCTTCCCAGGGCCAGGGTGAGGGATATTAGTAGGAGACTTCCTGAGCTAATTCAGCCCTCAGACTATTACCCACTGTTAGTAGTCCAAGCTGGCAACGAGGACATTAATGAAAGAAGTGCCAGGATGATTAAAAAAGACTTTAAAGCACTGGGTCGGTCAGTTCATGGGACAGGAGCGCAGTGATATTTGCCTCAGTTCCTGTGCTATCTGGGACAGATGAGGAGTTAAATAATGACAGTAGAAAAGCTCATCTCATTAACACGTGGCTAAAGGACTCATGCCACCATCAAAATTTTGGGGGTTTTGACCATGGGGCAAACTCCATGGGACCTAGTCTCATCCTTCTAGGAAGAACAAGAGGACTGTAGGCAGGGCTAATCAGGAGGGCTTTAAATTGGGTTTGAAGGGGGAAGGGATTGAAACCAGGCTCTTCAAAGATCAGCCTAAGGATGGAAAGCCTGAGTTAAGAGTGAAAGCAGCAGCCCATCTCAAGTGCATATACACTAATGCACGTAGTATGGGCAACAAACAAGAGGAGCTGCAACAGGAAAGCTTTGATGTAGTTGCCATCACAGAAACATGGTGGGATGACTCACATGACTGGAGTGCTGCTATGGGGGGCTACAAGCCCTTCAGAAAGGACAGGCAGGGAAGGAGAGGTGGAGGAGTGGCTTTATATGTTAGAGAGTCTCTTGACTCTGTTGAACTTGAGGTCAGCAGTGACAAAGTTGAGTGCCTGTGGGCCAGAATCAGGGGGAAGGCCAACAAGGCTGACACCCTTGTGGGTGTCTGTTACAGACTGCCCAACCAGGATGATGGAGATGAATTATTCTACAAGCAGCTGCAAGATGTCTCAAACTCTCCAGCCCTTGATCTTGTGGGTGACTTTGACCTCCCAGATATCTGCTGGGAGCTTCATACTGCAGAGAAGAGGCAGTCAAGGAGGTTCCTGGAGTGTATAGAGGACAATTTCCTTCATCAACTGGTAAATGAGCCTACCAGGGGTAAGGCCTCACTAGACCTACTGTTTACAAACAGAGAAGGGCTGGTGGATGATGTAGTGGTTGGAGGCCGCCTGGGGCACAGCGACCATGGAATAACAGAATTTTCAACACTCAGCGATGCAAAGAGCCATTATTAAAACCTCTACACTGGACTTCCGGAGGGCAGATTTTGGCCTATTCAAAAGACTAATTCAGAGAATACCCTGGGAAACAACCCTTAAAAACAAGGGGGTCCAGGAGGATTGGACACGTTTCAAGCAGAAAATTTTGAGTGCACAGGAACAGGCTATACCAGTGTGTCGAAAAACTACCTGGAGGGGAAGACAGCCGGCTTGGTTCCATAGGGAGATTCTGAAGGAAATCAGGGATAAAAAGGAAGTTTACAGACTGTGGAAAAAAGGGCTGGCTACTTATGAAGAATTTAGGAAGATAGCTAGGTCGTCCAGAAAAAAAACCAGGTAAAGGAAAGTGCAATTTGAAGTTAATTTGGCCAGTTCTGTTAGGGATAACAAAAAGTCCTTCTATAAATGCATTAATAACAAAAGGAGGGGCAAGGAAAACCTCCATTCTCTGTTGGATTTAGAGGGAAATATAGTTAACAAAGATGAGGAGAAGGCTGAGGTACTTAACACCTACTTTGCCTCAGTTTTTGCCAGTAAGACAGGTGGCCCTCAAGACATCTGGCCTCTAGAGCTGATAGACAGAGATAGGAAGCCAAATAGGCCCCCTGTATTCCAGGAGGAAATAGTGACTTACTGAGCCTGCTGGATCCTAACAAGTCTATGGGACCAGACAGGATCCATCCCAGGGTGATGAAGGAGCTGGCAGAAGAGCTTGCCAAGCTGCTCTCCATCATCTTCCAACAGTCTCTGGGGAGGTCCCAGATGATTGGAAATTGGCAAATGTCACCCCAATCCACAAAAAGGGCTGCAAGCAGGACCCTGGCAACTACAGGCCTGTCAGCCTGACCTCCGTGCCTGGCAGGGTTATGGACAGATCGTCCTGAGTGCAATCACACAGCACCTTCAGGATGGACAAGGGATTAGACCCAGCCAGCATGGGTTTAGGAGGGGCAGGTCCTGTCTGACCAACCTGATCTCTTTCTACGATCAGGTGACCCACCTGGTGGATGAGGGGAAGGCTGTGGATGTGTCTGGACTTCAGCAAGGCCTTTGACACTGTCTCCCATAAGATACTCCTGGAAAAGCTGGTAGCCCATGGCTTGGACAAGTGTACCCTCTCCTGGATTAGGAGCTGGCTGGAGGGTCGGGCCCAGAGAGTGCTGGTGAATGGAGCTGCATCCAGCTGGCGGCCGGTCACCAGTGGTGTTCCCCAGGGCTCAGTGTTGGGTCCAGTCCTGTTTAACATCTTTATTGATGATTTAGATGAGGGGATTGAGTCCATCATCGGCAAATTTGCTGATGACACCTAGTTGGGAGGGAGTGTCGACCTGCTGGAAGACAGGAGGGCTCTGCAGAGGCATCTGGATAGACTTGAGAGATGGGCTGATTCCAATGGGATGAAGTTCAGTAAGGCCAAGTGCCGGGTCCTGCACTTTGGCCACAACAACCCCCTGCAGCGCTACAGGCTAGGCACAGAGTGGCTGGAGAGCAGCCAGGCAGAAAGGGACCTGGGAGGACTAATTGACAGGAAGCTCAGCATGAGCCAACAGTGTGCCCATTGGCCCAAGAAGGCCAATGGGATCCTGTCCTGTATCAAAAATAGCGTGGCCAGCAGGACCAGGGCAGTGATCCTTCCCCTGTACTCTGCGTTGGTGAGGCCACACCTTGAGTACTGTGTTCAGTTCTGGGCCCCTCAGTTCAGGAAAGATACTGAGGTGCTGGAGCAGGTCCAGAGAAGAGCAACAAGACTGGTGAAGGGACCAGAGCATAAGTCCTATGGGGAGAGGCTGAGGGAGCTGGGGTTGTTGAGTCTGGAGAAGAGGAGGCTCAGAGGTGACCTCATCACTGTCTAGAACTACCTGAAGGGAAGTTCTAGCCAGGTGGGGGTTGGTCTCTTCTCCCAGGCAGTCAGTAATAGGACAAGGGGACACAGGCTCAAGATCTGCCAGTGGAAATTTAACTTGGAGATCAGAAAAAAATTCTTTACATAGAGAGTAATCAGACACTGGAATGGCCTGCCCAGAGAGGTGTCCCCTGGAGGTTTTTAAACTGAGATTGGCCTTAACACTGAGTGCCATGATCTAGTAAATGGACTGCAGTTGATCCAAGGGTTGGACTTGATGATCTCAGAGGTCTTTTCCAACCCAGCTGGTTCTATGATTCTATGATTGCTGGTGAAACCTGGGTTATACAGAGCAATATAAGGTACTACTGAAGGAAAGCAGCAAGAAATTATACTGCACTTCACTATGTTGCCTGAAAGGACTGTGGAGAAAAAACTCCAGGCCGATTTTAGTAGGAGATGAGATAAAAGAGCAGAAGCTTTAATGAGCATCCAGGCTCCAGGAATACATATCCATGCATGTGCCCAATTATTGGTTCCATGGTTTTATAATAATGTCTATCCAACCCTTGTTCTATCCACCCACTGGTTCTGCCCCGTTCCATCCCCTGGCACACTCTGTCAGGAATTGAGTCTGTGGGAGTCTGGGGCCATTCCTTCATCATCTTTTTCTTCCTCATATCACCTCCACCATGGAGGCCTTCCAGTGTTCTGGGCTTCGAGGTCACCCTGCTTATGTTTGCCTCCTGGTGCAGTCCTTAAGGTGTTTGTCATCATTTGTACCTTGAAAAGAAGGCTAAACAGCTAACAGAATTTTGAGAGATTGATACGGGATGAGGTTGTGTCTTGGTTTGAGATAGCAAACTGCCACCCCCCCAAGTACAGAGAGAAAAGCCTCTCTCCTAACACCAAGGGAAGGGCCAGAAAGGGAGGAAAAAGAGAGAGGAAAGGAAAAAAACTTCAAACTACATCCATACTAAAACTACATATATTTTTACAGAAAGGAAGAGACAATTAGAAGAGAGTACAAATATACACTCATACAATTCTGCAACAACACATTCTCCACTTCTTAACGAACACATTACTCAAGAAAGAACTTATTCCCCAGGGAGACAAACTCAAGCAGAAAGGAGAGACCCAAACCAACACATTTTACTTTCCTGAGATACTCTGTGAGCCAGTGGTGGGCCTGGTCCTCTCCATCGCCCCTGGGACAGCATCGTGCACCCTCCCAAGAGGATGGCTAGGAACCGACTGCCTTAACCACTCCCACACTGGTTCCCACTTCCTGGAGATGATGTCATAATGTGGTATGGAATACAAACTTACTGGCTAGACGAGGTCAGCTGTCAGCTCAGCCCAGTTCAAGTCAGCTGACAGCTTCGGCCTAGCCCTAACTTCAGAGCCCAAATTTAGGTCCACCTGGGTGAACCCATAACAGGTTGGTATGTGCAAACACTAAGCTACTAAGCTACTATGGTTACTTTTTCTACAAATACTGGTGCATTAAAATCTGCATTCACAATAACTACTTCTAAAATTATAAAAATTAAAAAATGAAAACACCTCTAAGGCATCACTGGCACAACAAATTGATTTAAGGAATCCAGTGGGAGCCAATAAATTCATATCTTTGATGTAATTATTAGCCTGAATGCAGTTGGAGAATTTCTGGGATTATAAGAACCCTATTAAACTGAATATTAATATATTATCATAGACCAAAAAAAGCGCTATGACATTTTGCACCATGTCCCCCTCAACTCTGCCCTTGTGATACCCCACCCTGAGTACTACATCAATATCTAGGATCCACAGCACAGTAAGAATACAGGCCTGTTGGAGCACGTTCAGAGAACAGCCATAAAGATAGTGCTGGAATGCCACTTCTATGAAGGCAACTTGTGAAAACTGGTGTTGCTCAGTGAGGAGAAGAGAAGGCTTCAAGAGACCTCACTGCAGCCTTTCAGTACTCTGACGGAGCTTATAAAAGAGAGGGAGAGGGACTTTTTACAAGGGCATTGAGTGATAGGACAAATGGTAATGGTTTTAAATTAAAAGACAGATTTATATTAGATATTAGGAAGAAATTCTTTACCGAGAGGGTAGAGAGGCACTGGCATAGGTTGTCCAGAGAAGATGTGGATGCCCCAACCCTGGCAATATTAAGGCCAGGTTGGATGGGGCCCTAAACAACCTGACCTAGTGGGTGACATCCGTCTCCACGGAGGCAGGGTTGAAAATAGATGATTTTTAATGTCCTTCTCAAATCAAGCCATTCTATGGTTCTATAATTCTATTCGGGTTAGAAAATAACTGCATCTATATCTCAAATTACTATTTTTGAGGCACAAAGAAGAAAAGTATTTTATAGCTTCAGAAACTTCTTCATAACTGAGAAACTTCTTCATTCAGAGAATGGTTGAGCACTGGAACAGGCTCCTCAGGGAAATGGTCAAAGCACCACACCTGGCGGAGTTCAAGAAAGACCAGGATAACACTCTTAGGCACATGGTAGTAGTCTTGGATTGCCTGCTACCCCTGTGCAGGGCCAGGAATTAGACTTATAGGTCCCTTCCAACTGAATGTATTCTACGATTTTATGATTCTGTGAAACCAAAAGCACTGTGACTGTACAAGGAAGAATATGTGAGATGTTGGGCCATCCTGTGAATGGGGTCCAGTCTTGACAAGCAAAAAGTGCAGGTTTTGCTGGTTTTACTGTTGAGTAAAGTCAGTATCACTTAAGTCTCATTCCCAGACTGTGCTGACCAAAGGAAAGAGAGCTGTATCTCAGTGTTTTCATGTTTACCAACACAGAATTTTCCTTTTTAAATGTGAAAGAGGGCTCTGCAGTGGCTTGAGAAAATCTTGACCTGTTGGGGTGTCCATGACTTTTAAAGAAATCCAATCTGGAAGATTTTATTCCTTGGCAGATGAGACAGTGCCTATATTCCAGGACAGCCTTAGATCACTCCTAATGCTGGTAAAGCCAGAAAAGTTTTGACATGGGTGCAAAATAACAAGTCAAACAAAAATAGACACCCATATGTAACCCTCGTAGCAGTGTTTGGAAACATGCCAGTGAAACAGGGAGTTGGTTTGCTTTGGTTTACCTTAAGATTGTGAAAAGCTTTAACGAGCTTCAGTTGTAAAAGTTAGAAATACAAAAATCAGGTTCATCCATTAGTTATAACTGTGGGATTGTAGAGTGGTTCCAGTGCAAACAAAGTGCAGCAGATTCACTCATTGAGTGGGAAGAGGGAATGGTCACAGTCAGCTGTCAGGATACATGGGACAATAGCCTGAATGGAAATGGTGGACACAATTGCAACTGGGTAACTGAGTAAACTTTCACAATGAAGTCTTTGACTGACTGGTACAGGGACCCTGCAGATGGAAATTTCAGGCAAGTCTCCAGATTTTCCCCAAGGAAGCTGTCTTTGTTTCTACTGTTACTTGTATGTGTAAGCATATTGGTTTATCTTCCTAGGTGGTGTGAATCAAAGATTTGCCTTGGCTATTTCTGCTGCAAAAGTGATGAAATCAGACATTTATAAATGGTCAATAGAAACTCTTCAGAAGTGGTCATGTAGAATAGTATTTCATACATAGCTGAGATACTATGTGTCAGCAGAGATCATTAAAAATGGAAAAATGCTTCTACTGGAGTGGTTTTATAGGTCCAAGCCCACTGGGTTTTAAGAACTGTTCAGGACAGAAGTTTGGGACCTCTTCATCCACTTGAAGAAATCTCTGTGAGGATACTGTCACTGGAGACTCCCATTGCCACTAGACAGAAAAGATGGCCATCTTGCCCAGGACATCACATTTCCATATGAACATTATTGCATGTCAGAATCTTAATACATTAGGTTGGGTGGTTTTTTTTTCCTTTTCTTTTATAAGAAACTGTCTTGAACATGCACCAACGCATTCCCTTGTCATATTCACTTAGCAGACTACAAAGTCCAAGAGTATAAGTTAAATGAACCTTGAGCTAGGTAAAACCTACCCTTACTTTTCCCTCACTGTGTCAACCTATCTATACAAATTCCTTGTTGCACTTAGTAACTCAGGTCTACTCAGGTGTATAATGACCTTTTAGAATGAAACACATATGTAGGCATATTTGACACTAGCTGGACAAGAAGCTAATGAGTAATATGACATAGATGGACTTCTTCCCACCAACTGGTCTTAGGTCTCAGAAATTTAACTTCAGTATAAGAATACAGCATTAGAGAAACATGCACTTTGTTGGTTTTTGAACAAGGAGAGGGGCACCATTAATGTCTAGTTCTTATTGAAGAGGCCATGATTTACTTTTCTGTTTTTCAGAACTGACCCCATCTGAGAGTTTGAATAGACATGTCTCTACTGCATCATCTTGCAAATGTGGAAAACAGGAGTTAAAACTACTAATTTTAGAGTAAATGTTCAGATTAACATGATTGAAATATTCAGTGAAAACTGAAAAGAGAGAATGAGGATGAAAACAGAGGCCATCAACCACCAATGGCTAGACTTGATGATCTTAGAGGTCTTTTCCAATCTAAACAGTTCTATGATGCTATGGGTTTTGTACTCTGGTAAAAGTATCTGTAAGACACTGGATTATTTTATCAATTATTGGTTCAGATTCAAATATGTGTGTGCTGTGGTGGAAGGGACAAGTCTAGTTTCAGGAAAATGAGGTGATGCCCTGTCCCACATCCCAGCCCCTTTGAGCCTCTCAGGGCAGACCCAGGGACAGCCATCAGAAAAAAGCAGCCTAGGAGCACGGCCAATCCCACACCTCAGAGCCCCTGACCCAGTGCTGGACTGGCTGGCACACAGAGATCCCCTACTGGGGGCAAGAGTGTGGCCACAGGGGGCCAAAGCACATAAAATCAGCACCATATGCTGTCCACGCTGTTTGGACCCTGCAACCTGGACATGTGGAAGTTATAATCTTCTCTTTTTGTCTTTTTCTTCTTCTTATCCTCTTTCTGAATATTTTGGATAACTTAGGGCTGGATGGGCTGGATCCTGCTAAGTTGTATGGGTTAGCATATGCTAAGTCAATGTTTTGTAGAATGCTTTATTTTGGTTAAATGTTACCCTTCAAACTTTTGCCGAAATATATAATTTTTTAAAGTTTGCCAGTAAAAGTGCTCTCTGAGAACGTGTGTGCAGCTTTTCTACTTTGCACTTTCTCTTAAGGTGTTAAAAGTACTGAGGGCTCTTCTAACAATCCAGTGGATGAATTTTTGGAGCCTTGTATATTTTTAAAATAAAACCCTTGGAGAGCTCTTAGCTCAAGACTTCACGTCTTACAGGACCAAAACTTTCTTCTTCCAGTGAGGCTGATCTGGTGTGTTGTATATGATTGTTCTATTGCATATTTTACAGGGTTTTATTCAAGTGTGCTTTCCACCTCACAACTGAGTTAAATGTCATTAACAGAACTAGTTAGCTCTTTCTTACCTTCAAACGTTGAGATTACACATCTAAATAAAGGGTAGTTGTGTATCTATAAATTAAAGTGAATTTCCAAACAAATAGATATTCTTCTCTTTTAGGTACCTGCTAGTAGCAAAAAATCACAGAAATTGAATGTAATGTGCTGTCACCAGGCCCCATTCCCCTTCAATGAAGTAACTGGGTAACCTTTCCCATAAATTCTCTTGCCACCAAAGACGTGCTTTATGGAACATTGTGTCACTGTGAGTACTTCTTTCTCCCTGCTGCTATTATATCATGTCACATGTGGCACCCTTGGGAATGATGTAATGGCACAGCAGTTTGGCACACAGGGCAAAGCATTTCTAAGAGGGTGCTGTGGTGATGGAATGGATACCCAAATGAAAAGCACCATTGCCAACAAGCCTTGAAGCACAAGCAAAACACTTTCACGCATTAGGAAATGCCTTGTTGAGAAAAAGCTAATACTTCAGTTCTCTGTGGATTAATTAGAAAAGGAACCCCATCCAGGACCCACAATTGTTTACTTGAATAGTTTTCAAGTGAATAGCAGTGTTTCAGCTGGGCTCTAATTGTGCTTGATAGACCCATTACTTTATAATTTGAGTAATGTTGTAGAATTTTCCCCAGTGATTAATTAAACTGATGAGATAGTTCTAGATCTTGACAGAAAGCAAGACCACTTACATTTTTCACATCATCTCTGCCAGAGGTGATACATGTATATTGTTCAAAGCCAGTGGGGTCTTCTACCCCTTGCTTACTAGGTATACAATACCAAGACAATCCACACTGGTGTGTGTCTTTATTCCCCATCATGGCTACAGTTGGCCACAGGGGATCTCATAAGTCTCTGGAAATCTCAGCTGCTTTTCACTTGGGCTTATTTCCTACAAAGAAAGTTTTGTGAATAAGGTTAAATGTGCAGCACTTGTGAAAATGCCCGTACCTGTAGCCAAAGGCACTTAGAAGACAGGAAAGCTGTCACTTAACTTCTGTCCACTTCAGAAACCACTGAGGGCAGCAGGAAGCAAAAATGAATGGTAAGATGATTGTATCTTTTACAATTTCTTTTCATTGCTGCTACTGCTCTCTCAGTGATTTGACCTTTTATTATTTGATCTTTTTTTCCCCTCTTTTAATGCTGAGTGTTTTTCTGAGAAACATCACTCCAGCAAATTTGCCCTCTGTAAGTGCAGCAAATGTAGGGCAGGACAGGAGGTATGGGGGGAAAAAGGTTCTTAAAACTGCATAGAGGCTCAGAGATGACTTGGAGAAAAATGAAGAAAAGTCACAATTAAGCTGTTCTGTGGATTTTAATAAATTTCTGAGATGAAAGGGTGAATATTTGGACTATGTGGGTTCTGATTGAAAAACTAATATACCTGCAGTCTTTAACTGAAATTTTTTCAATATTTGAACTGAATCAATGTGTTTCCATATTTAATGTGCAGAGAACTGTCTTTTGATGACATCTCTTTCCATGCTTGAAGTAGCTTGAGTATTTACTTTTGAGTGGTGTCGGAGCTATTTTTACTGCAGATCCATTAAGAACTTAGTGTAAGGTCCAGTGTGCTTAGGCACTTTACTGTATGCAAACATATTCATCTCTAATCAGTAAAGCATTAAATGAAGTCTTCATTCACAGACAAGTTGAGGAAGACAAACTGATCAGTGCTAAGTGCAGCTCCATTTGCTGAGTCAAGGAGGCGGCATTACAATATGTGCATTATGAAATTTTTGCAGAATTGATGTTCTTGTCCCCTGTCCATTTGTCTTTCCGTGTGATTTTTGTACCAAAACAACATGCAGAATCCAAAATTACAAACACACTGCATCCTGCAGCACATTATAGGCTACCTCAAAGTTATTTAGTCCATACTGAGCCCTGTGCTCAGGTGCCTGCATTACTTGCAGGATTGAATCTACATGCATCATTATCATCCAGCTTCATTCCAATATGGAATATCATGCTGTTGATCTACTCACATTTCAGAGGGCACCTGTGAGATCAAAAAAGAGAAAAAACACCTGAGAAATGTTTTCTGGCTTGTTTGCATCGCACAATGGAGTCATAGAAACACAAGGTGGGAAAAAGCCCCATAAATGATTAGGACTCTTGCTATCATCTGAAAAATGGCGGAAACATTTTAAATTGCTCTGAAAATTTTGATACAGGTTTTATTTAAAAAGGTTTTCACAAAACTGGCTACATTTTATGCAGAACTCTGATACCAAAGACAAAATTTGCAAGGAATATCAGTGGTTTATCTTAAGATCCAATCTGAAGATGCTCTATGCTGTTAAATGTATCTAAATGAAAAACAATCCATTGTGAAAGCTGCAAAAGAAAGCTGCAAATGGTGGGACTCTATATTGTGTCTGGCTGAGCCATAGCAGCTCTCATAGTGCTGTGTTTTGTACTAGTAGCTAGAAAAGTATTGATAGTACACCAGTGTTTTGGCTACTACTGAGCAGTGCCAGCACAGCAGCATCAAGGCTGTCCCCTCAACTTTACACCCCCACGACTAGGCTGGGGCTGGGCAAGATGTTGGGAAGGGTCATAAGTAGAGCAACAGACCCAAACTGACCAAAGTGATATTCCATACTGTATGACATCAGTTCAGATTTAAAAGCTAAGAGAAGGAGAAATGAGGGGGACATTAATTATTTAAAATGTTTGCCTTCCAGAGCAACTGTTATGTGTGCTTGCCAATTGGAAGTAGAGAATACAATCTTTTCTTTCCTCTTTGCTTGTGTACATATACATTTTCACTTTTGCCTTTGTAAACTGCTTTATCTGGACCTACAAGTTGTTTTCCATCTTATTCTCTCTCTCTGTGCAGCTGAGAAGGAGGGGTGATAAGAGAGGCTTTGTGGGTGCCTGGCATTTGCGAAAGTCAACCCACCATTCACACAAACTAAAAGCATATCTCCCAATCCTATTTTATTTTTCAAAAACACTGGCTTTGTTCAGTGGTTAACTATAGCAGTCATACAAATAATTATTTATTTGTAACAGAATGCTTAGGTAATACCTATGGATGAGGTCTCCTTTACAAGGTTAAATTTATGAACCTAAATTTCCTTAGGAAGCTCAATTTCAGTGACACCCTTTACCCAATAAAGGTGAAATCATCTGCAAAGAGAACAAGAAATCAAAAAGAAGTGTAATCTGAATTGAAAATCTGCAGTTTGATTTGGTTTATTCAGGTTTTGCAGATTCTGAAATTAAAACCAGTATGCATGTTCTTTCTTCCCATAGAAAATTATGAAATTAGTATGAAAGACAGGTCATTCTAGAAATTTTTCTTCATGCAGTAAAAAGAATATGAAAAACCATTTAAAATGACAAATACAAAATATTTTATACATAGCACAATCAATTTGTGTCAGATTGACCTTTTCAGCCATTGGTATTTGGTGTGGTAACTTGCTCTCTTTTACCAGGGCGTTGCGGAAAGTGGGAATTGGATTCAAAAAAGACCATAATTGTTTTAAGAGTAGCCCCCAGGTGAATTATGGGGGAAAAATTGTGCTTTGAAACCATTATTTGTGAAAGCTCAAAAAACATGAAATCTTTCCCTCTATGATAATAAACTAATCAATGAGACAAGCTGGATATTCCACAGTACATTTTTCCACATGGGATATAGTTTTAATCTTTCAAATATTGAAAATATTTATTCACGAAAATATTATTTTTAATCTGTCACCAGGTGTAGCTCCCAATCCTAAATAATTGTCTCTAGTACTACACAGTACACACATAACAGGCAACCCCTCCAAAGAGCTTGCACTTGAAACATACAGTGTACATACAAGGGATTATAGGTAAAAACTGCTGGAGTGTTGAAGAAGACAGAACACTGAATTCCTTTGAGTTCTGGTAGGAAGTGCTGAATGAAAACATGCACCCTTACTTTAATCTCTGTCCATATCTTGAACCATAAGTCTCTCTGGCCTGAATATTTGCAATACCGTAGAAGCCATTTCCATTTTTACCACTTCCATAGTGCAGAACTAGCAGTTTCTTCTTTGCTCTCTTGCTCACCACGAAGTTCTTCAACTGTATCAGTGAGGATGGGAAGTAGTTAGGCAAGCAATTTTGCCTAGACTTTCTGTTAGAAACAGCAATTTTGCTTATGACTGTCCTCCTTCATGAATAGTTTGGTTGTTGCAGGATTTTGGTCTGGTTTTGGGGTTTTGTTTTTCAATTACTGCTTCGAACTGTAAATCAAACATGGCATTATTGTCTAGGCAGTATTGTCGGGTTCAGTAGGACAGATTTAGACTTGCTGGCGAGTGTATTTATTTTATTTCAAGGTTAGATTAGTGCAGTTTCTCTTTGTCCCTTTTTGTTATCTCAAGAATAGATTCATCTAAGTATTCAACTACTCGTGTTTGCAGTCCTTTGATCTCCATTTCATAGCCAGGTTTTACTCACTTCCTTCTTTCAAGAGTGTGATGTGCATTGTTATGATAGTTTACATCCTTAGAGAGAGGGAATATGAGAAATGACAGCAAAGGTCACCCCTGAGTTCTTTAATGAAAACCATGAAGTTGTGAGAGCTGTGCCCCCTCACACAGGATGATTCAAACTGAGTCTGTTTTCTGACAGGACTCTCATGAGGAGGAAAAGGGGAAACAGCATCCTCAGTTGGGTGTCTGGGGAAGGGATTTGCCAGGCTTGTGGAAATGAGCCTTACAAACCTTGCCAGCAAGTGGGGCTTAGCTGGTGAACTAGTAGCTGCCTGGTCCTGTGCATAGCAAGGGAGCAGCAGTTTGAGAGATTTCACACAATCGATTTGCTGCTGTTTCCTGACAAATGCGCTTGCTCTTTATTAGCCCTGCTCATAGTCTCAAAAGGCAAAGTACTGTTCATGTGATTCTTACCTGCACTTGCAAAGTGCACTTGTTATCATTTTAAGTATTCTGTTCTTGTACAACTTAAAAAAAAATAATGATTTAATTTGTTCTCTTCACCTACATTTTTTTAAAAAATATTTTTATTTTCTTTTTACAATTAGAATGTCCATAGATACAGTGGAAATGTACATGGGCCTATAAAAATTTTAGATTGTGTCACCCGGTCTCTTAATTTATTGCGATTTTGCTGCAGTTTAGGAAATACATTCTCCATGTTATAGGAAACTGGAGGAGATGTCTCAATGGAGTCCCGTTTTACCCATGGCGTCACTGCAATCCTCATCCACCTGCCAGGCAGATGGAGAATAGGCTCTGAGAGAGGAAATGCTCTCACCTGTGTCTCTTGATATCCTCCTCTGATTTTAGTTTAACTTCTCTGGGAAGACCGTACCACTGCTAAAGGACTGTATTTTCTGCTCAGTCCCCTAGGCATGCCCACCTGCCTCTCTACAAAATTTTCCACTTTTGCTGTCTTTGATACTTGCCTGTGTCGATAAAGATGTCAGCTGTGGTTCTATGACAAGATCTGAATTTCAGCTGCTGGGAAATATGCATCCCACTGAAAGCTGTGGCAGGAGTCCTTGTTTCTCAAATACCATAATTACAAAAAGACTGGGTTTTGAGAATAGAGAGTCCAGACCACCACTTACTGCCCTTGATTGTGCTGATGGAACTCCCATCCTCCCTTAAATGACTGCCAAAATGTAAATGAAATTTTAATTCCAAACCTTTATGTTATTATTGTTATATCAGGTTTGGGGATTAAAAAACATAAACAACAAGCCAACATGAATGACTCTCTAGTGTCTGCAGAATCAATTATTACAATTCAAGAGAACAAACTGTTGTAGAAAGATTATAATCCGCAGTAGGAGCCAGAGTTTAACAGCCAAGTGCCCTTGAGAAAAGGAAGTACACTCTCCCACTTTTTTTCTAACTATCTCAGAAAAAAGTTAACACCAGATCACTTCAAATTGGCCACAGAAATGGCAAGAAAAATAAATGGTACAATCTTGATATGAGAAGCTGCAGGGAATCAACATCCTAGAAGCTGCTTGCTGGCTTAAAAAAAAAAAAAAAAAAAAAGATAAAAATTACCGGAAATTGTAAATGAATCATGTTGACTGGATGGATTTGATAACAGTAATTAATCTCGAGAAACATGAATTAAGACTTTCATATAAGTTTTGCAAGGATACTTGAGCCTTGATTTGGCATTCAGTGCTTACAGATTAGTCTCATACCTAGCACAGAACTGGGAAGCAGAAGATCCGCTTTGAAGTCTATGGATATATAACAAATATTTTGGCATTTGCTCTGGGCTGAAGTGCCTCTCAGTTCCTCCACATCTTCACCACCACCCTCCCCCCACCCCTTCCCCAACCTGCCCCAGGTCTGTTAGAAATAGTCATTTGTAGCACCTCATATAGTTTCAAAACAGAAATTTTGAGTCAATTCACTGCACCACACCAGGGCAAGTGACTTCTAAGAATTTATGCTATGTCCTTCCATAGCATTTCTTCAGCATAAAGAAACCTACATGGCTCTGTTAAAGGCAAAATAAAAACCTCTTGAGGTTTTACATAAGTTGTGAGAGAATTGGGGGGAAAATGCAAGGCAAAAACCATTTCTGAAGTTCCAACATTGGTAGGAATTCTAGTGGAAACAATTGTTATGGGCAGACTCAAGAACACTAGGCATTTCTATAATCTTATTTGGGGTACTGTCTATATTGTTAAATAAAATAGGCCCAACCAGCAGATTGGAACACTGGTACACCAACACCATTAACTATTGACTTCTTCCTATGTGAACTAACACTCAGAAAATACAGAGCTGTGCTTTGACACATACTTGTGCCAGGGTCCCTTTCATCAGGCAACAACTTTATGAACAAAACTTTGTCAAGGTCAGTTCCATCTGTCATAGACTGCCACCCATCACCATTACAGTTTCTGCCTTTCCTTGACAAGACCGCTTCGAGACAAGGAAAATGAATACTAAACCAAGACCATAAGACTGGGCTAGAGGATACAGGCAGCCTAATCATTAGGCAAAGTCTGGGTGAACATAAAGGAACAAGTAGAAATTGGAAACAAAAAGCTCATTTAGAAGTGCAGACAAGTAGTAAATCTAACCAGGGATTTGTGACAACACTCCACAGAGTAAATAGTCATTAAAAATTGTTGGCCCTGTGTTGAAGAGATTCATTAAAAATATTTAGTGGAAGAAAAAATGCTTGTGTTGTGAGCAAATGTTTGCCATGTTGAAAACCAAGGTCCATGGGGAGTCACATTATCTAAGGAGTTAAAGTCAAGATGAAACATGGAAAAGGTGGTCTTAAAGAAAGCATTTGCTTCTTGTTTACTAAGTTGTCAACGTTCTTTTTTGGAATGTATTAAAAGGCTGGAAATGTATTTAAAGGCTGTCATAACACATATACCTAAAATGGAGGAGGTACTCTCACAACCTTGAATCTGGTATTGTCCAATTTTTTATTATTTTTCTTTGAAATCTTGATTTCTTCTTTAAATGAAGTGAGGGGTTTGAGTGTTAAAATTAACATAACTATTTCTGCTTCAAAATGTCCTGATTTGAGTTTGATTTCTGTGCAAAACTGAATGTGAAGTAGACTTGTACAACTAGAAGTCTGTATGTGTGTATGTACTGGCTTAGGAATCAAATTAACTTTAAAGAAAGTAATTTGCCCTACCAAGAAATACCTCTTACATATAGTAATAGCCTATTGGAATTTGAAATAAACTATTTCAGAGGCAACCTGCCATCACAAAAGCATGAATGGGAAAAGTATCATTAGATGAAACATGACAGCAAGCTTAGAGCAGGAGTATTTTTGGTTTTGTCCTGGTGTTTTTTAGAAATAATATATTCAGAGCAAGGTGAATTCTTCTGAACTTTTAGCACATGAGACATAAGGGACTACATGTCAGAGAGATTCAATTAGGCAAAACATTAGTGCTCAGAGATGTTTGATTTTAAAGACCATATTCTTGAAATTTTAAAGTGGTTAAAATGTATTTCACTATTTCTGTGTGTAAGCCACAATGCCTGGGAGAGAAGGGTGACATGAGGAATTGCAATGTAAGAACAAGACTGATTTTTCATTAGGCATAAAGGAGCAAGAATGAGTCTAAATATCTACACAAAGCTACACACTTCTGGAGATAGTTTGATTCTTCTGTAATTCAGAAGGTGTGCTTTTAGTATTAAGTTGGAGAAGACCTCTTGCCATTTTAGCTCAGACAGAGTGGGATTGAAGAATCAAAGTTTCTCAGATTATGGCCATGTTTCGAAGACGTGTTAGAGCAAAACAGCAATATCCACCTGATCCTATGACTTCAGGAGGGACTCATGTGAAAACAGACTTGCAGAGCAGCTGTGATAAAGTCTCCCCTAGCGTAGCCTTACAGAGTAACTATATAAGGACTAAAAAAGAAAGAAGACAGTGAAGGGGAGAGATAAATACAGGCCTAAAATAGGAAAGATATTTTGACCATCTGCTAGGCATCTGCATCTACTAAGTAGAGCTGCCGTTATGGTATAATTACAGAATATTCAGTCCCTTCCCCAGGACTCTTCTCTAAATGTAACTCTTGGTGACTTCTGCTCCTTTCAGCCATATTCAGCTCAATCACATAGAACTTAGGCCTGGCATGACTGAAAACTGAGAGCAAAATCACCTTTTATTTGGTCACCAGCACTCACCAGTTTTGATGCATACAACAGTGTTTTGTGAGCAGCTGAAGAGCATGGCTGAGAAGAGGCAGATGTGTCCTAAATTGTCCTCAGCTTGCTACGTAACCAGTCGGATCTGTTAGCACCACTATAGTTTGCACTACCCAAGCTCATTAGTGGAGATGTCTTCACATTTTCCTTCATTCTAGAGCTGCATTAGTCAAAAATGAGTCCTGCTTGTAGTTAACCTGGACATAACAGGATAGTTATCCATTATAATTGATTTATATTACATTTTACTCACTTGTAGCAGTAATCTTGGTATTTATTCACAGAGAATCAGAACGTTGATGGCAAATAATAAATGAAGTGGGATAGTAGGGTCCGTAAACATATAATAATAACAGTTATAATCTTGATGGGCATGTAATTTTGCCTTTAAGAGAAAGTTGAATAATGCCTACTAATTAAGAGAGGCCAGTTTAGGAGCTCCATTCTGTAGCAGAAGCAGATATGTGAAATGAGTCTGGTACACTGAGCTTAAGCCTCTAACCCAGAGTTGTTTTCATACACTGGAAATAACCTGGAAGAGCAACAGATGGCTCCTCAAAGGGATTTTGCAAACTTCAAAGTGGGAGGGGGGGGAGGGAGTGATGAGATTAGGTATCACATAATGGAACTTTATTAGCACAGTAAAACCAACTCTTTAGCTCAAAGTTAAACATTGATATACCATGCTGCCCTTTGGGTTTCCAGTGTTATTATTTGATCTTTATGAAGATCTTTCCTAATGAGCAGCAAATTGCTCCTGGACACCTCCACCATCATTTCAGCTAGGCTTATGTCTTTGATCTTTTTTGTGGTTGGTTTTTATTTTCCACATTTTATAGCTAAAATAAAAATAATCAGAAGGTGGAAAATCATGAAAACAAAGGGGGAAAAAAGTGTATCCTCCCTGTTTCTTAGTAGACATCCATGGATAACAGGCTTTAAAATCTGCAACCCCAAAGTTGTGTGTCATTAGAAATTACATCTTGTCTATTTTCTTATTTAAAAAATGAGACTTATTTAAGGCAGTTTATACTGGTCATCCAGTTCTCTAAAGCTCAACAGACTAAGATGACTTCAAAAGGGAATGAAATAGTAACCAGAAATGATTCTCCAGTGCACTTTCTTTATCATAGCCTTTTGAATCCTTTTTTTCCTAGTCAACACTATTGATTATAAAACTATGCTTATACCCCCTGTCTTTTTAAGTCCTCTGACGTGTTTCACAAGCTCCCCTTAGATTATACTTTTAATACTAATTTTCTTACCAGATGTTGGGAAGCCATGACTTTTGCTGTTATGTTATTCTGATGAGTTTAGTAAATGTTTTCATTGAGGACAGAAGTATTTATGCATGTGTCTTGGTTTAAATACAAATATTGGGAATGGGAACTCCAACAAGGTTAACATTTTTTTTCTAACATAGAAAAAACCTTGAGGAGGTTGTAAGTGAAAAAATAAGTTTGCCAAAAGGAAATAGCATCAACTACAAATATATGAGGATACCACCATCCACCTGGCCCCCTGGAGTTTGGAACTTTGCTAGTTGGCACCTGATTTCACTCATGGTCATTACTAGTGTGGCTGGAAGTCAGCAATCCATTCTTCCATAGGCCAAAACTGAAATTCAAAAAGTTTTCCATACCAAGGTATGTGTTACACATCAAATATTTGTTCAGTGGAGAAGACAGACAGCCTGCTCAGTCTACAGATGTCACAGAAGTTTGTGTAGTGAAAAAATAGGTTTAAAAAAAAACATTTAAAAGTAAAATATAATCTAATAAAGTAAAACCTAGGAGTTTTTCTACGTTTAATTTTCATTTTATGTCTTAGCCATTATCCACTCATATTTATTATGAAATCTACCTTCACACACTCTCAATAACATTTTTATTCTTGGTTCTGAAGTTATCTGGGAGAAATACTTTCATTGTTTCAAAATTCAAGTTTTCATTTTAAAACATATAACCAAAAAAAATATAGAGTTGAAATTTTTAATTCCTCAAATACATTGTGTGCAGATTTTAAGAAAATGTTGATCTTTCACCACATACACATTGCTTTTCTTTTAGAGAAAGAGTGAGTAAGAAACAGCTATATACACATGCAAGTTCAACACGTATGCCAATTCTATAAAAATCGTCTTGGCTAGGCTTCACGGACGAAGATTTGGGAAGGGCTTTACCCACACTTACTGCAAGCGTGCTGGTGGCTAAAAAGACTGATATGGGATAGGCAAGTCCAGTCACAAAAGGCACAGAGGAAAGTCTCCATTAGTGATATTGGTGAGGAACGGTTCTTTCTGTGTTGTCTTTTTTCCTCGAGACTGACTCTCCGTGCATTCTCAAAGGAAGCAGCAGTGTCATGAATGGTGTTTCTCCATGAATCCCGGTTGGAGGTCAGAGTGGACCATTGGTGGCAGTCAATATGGCCAAGGCTGAAGTATTGCTTCAGGGAGTCCTTGTATATCTTCGCTGGGGCTCCTCTCTTGCGGCAGCCAGTGGCGAGTTCACCATAGAGCACAATCTTAGGGAGGCAGTGGGTGATCCTCCATCCTGGAGACGTGCCCTGCCCAGCGCAGCTGCATTCTCATCAGCATGGCCTTGATAATGGTGACCCCTGCCTGTTCAAGAACAGACACATTGGTCACGTAATCAGACCAGTGGATGTTTAGGATTGAACGGAGGCAGCGCTGATGGTAGCATTCGAGGAGCCGCAAGTGGTGGCAGTAGATGACCCAGGATTCAGACCCATATAAAAGAGTAGACAGTACAATGGCTCTGTAGACACTAATCTTTGTCCTTTTCTTCAGGTGTTTATTGGACCAGGCTATTTTATGCAGTTTTCCGAAGGCTCTGTATGCCTTTGCTAGCCTGTTGTCTATCTCTTTGTCAATCTTACCATCTGAGGAAATGATACTTCCCAGATAGGTGCACTGCTGGACTGACTTAAGCTCTGAATCACCTATGGTGATGTGGAGATAATGGAAGACTTCTTGAGGTGCAGGTTGGTAGAGAACTTCTGTCTTCTTCAAACTGACTTCCAGCCCAAAAACCTCAGCAACCTCTACAAAGCAGGATGTTAAGCACTGCAGAGCTGCTTCTGTGTGAGCAACAAGGGCAGCATCATCAGCAAAAAGCAGCTTTAGGGCCTTAGCGTGGGCCTTCAGTCACCTTAGGTTGAATAGGTTTCCATCGATACGATATCAGATATAGATGACATTTTCTTCATCATGGTCTGCCGTGGCTCTTTGGAACCTCATGATGAAGAAGATTGTGAATAGAGTTGGTGCAAGAACTCAACCTTATTTCACACCATTGGTTATTGGAAAGGGCTCAGAGAGTGCATCGCCATATCTGACTTGTCCAGGCTGATCCTCATGTAGCAGGACGATCATTTTGAGGAACTTGGGGGGACATCCTAAACGTTCCAAGATCTGCCACAGGCCTTTTCTGCTCACAGTGTCGAAAGCTTTGGTGAGGTCAACAAAGGTTACATAGAGACCTTTGTTCTGTTCCCTACACTTCTCTTGCAGTTGTCTGAGAACAAACACCATGTCTGTGGTGCTCCTATTGGCTCTGAAACCACACTGGCTTTCAGGTAGAAGTTCTTCTGCAATAGTGGGTACTAATCTGTTCAGAAGTATTCTTGCAAGGGTTTTACCAGCAATGGAGAGCAAAGTAATACCTCGGTAATTTGAGCAGTCTGATTTTTCTCCTTTCTTCTTGTACAGGGTGATGATGACTGTGTCACGGAGATCTGATGGTATTCACCTTGTTCCCAGCAACACACAACAAGCTCGAGAAATCTGGCATGGAGTGCTTGACCTCCATGCTTCCAGATTTCAGGTGGAATTCCATCAACCCCAGCTGCCTTGCCAGTTTTCACCTGCTGTATGGCCTTAAGTGTCTCTCCCATAGTAGGGGCTGCATCCAATTCATTTTCCACTGGTTATTATGTAATGTGCTGAATTGCTGAGCCTTGGACCACACAGTTGGCACTGAAGAGAGTCTGAAAATATTCAGACCATCGGTTCAGGATGGAGGTTTTATCTGTGAGAAGCATTAGACCATCCGCACTGAGTAGGGGGCTTTGAACCTGGTGTGTAGGTCCGTACACTGCTTTCAGGGCCTCATAGAATCCTCTTTGGTCACCCAAATCTGTGCATAGTTGCATCTTTTCTGCTAGTTTGAGTCACCATTTGTTCTGGATGTCTCGAAGTTTCTGTTGGAGCTTACTGCACGCAAGATGAAAGGCGACTTCTCTTACATGGCAAGATGGCTGAGCAAGGTGTAGTTGGTGAGCAGTTCTCTTCCTCTTCAAAAATTCCTGGATCTCTTGATTGTTTTCATCAAACCAGTCTTTATTTTTCATGAAGGAGAATGCTAAAGATTCTTCAGAAGACTGAAGGATGTTATTTTTAATATGTTGCCAAAGTGCTTCAGGAGAGGGATCTATGGGATTATCTTTAAGTCTAGTTTGAAGGTTTACCTGGAAGCTGTCTCTCACTGTGGCTGTTTGAAGGTTGTTTACTTGAAGCCTCTTCCCTGGAATGCCACCTCTCTTAGGTTTGGACTTGAAGTGGAGGTTAAGTTTGCAACGCACCAGGCGGTAGTTTGTTTGACATTCTGCACTCGGCATCACTCAGGTATGAGGCACATCACCAACATTTCTCTGTTGCACTAAGATATACTCAATGAGGTGCCAGTGCTTGGATCGAGGATGCATCCAGGTTGTCTTCAGGCTGTCTTTCTGTTGAAAGGTAGTGTTGGTGATGGTGAGCTGCCGTTCTGCACAAAACTCTAGCAGGAGACATCCATTGTCATTGCAGTTTCCAACGCCATGCTTGCCCAGGACTCCTTTCCAGGCTTCAGAGTTCTTACGTACTCTGGCATTGAAGTCACCAAGGATTATGATCTTATCGTCTGCAAGAACCTTCTGGGTGAGGTGACGCAGGTCAGTGTAGAATTTGCCTTTTTCCAGTGGATGAGCTTGGAGAGTTGGGGCATATATGCTAAAAAGAGCAACATGTTGCTGCCTGTGTAGTGGGAGGCGTAAGAACATAATGCGATCGGAATGACCTGTCGGCAGATTTTCAAGTTTGAAGGCGATGGAGTTTTTAATCATGAAGCCAACTCCTGAAAGGTGCCTTTTGGTTTTGGGTTTGCCTGACCAGCAGAATGTGTAGCCAGCACCATGTTCTTTAAGGCTGCCTTCCTCGTGAAGACAAACTTCACTGAAACCAGCAATGTCGATGTTGAGTTTGACAGTTTCTGGGCAATTAGAGCAGAACAATGCTCAGGACGTCCACTATCCACAGTATCAAGCATGGTTCTGATGTTCCAACATGCAAGTGTTAATTCGAACACACCTTGGAGGCAGTTGTATGCCTTTGAAATCTCTTTGGTTTTGTTTGACTGCATCAGAAGATGCTGGTTGGCCACGGTTATCTAACCAGGTGAGGAGATGAGCTTTGTTTAGGCCACCTTTTCTGGGCCTCTTTCTGTGTGGAGCAAACAGTGCTGTCCTTAGAAAAGGCTGATTGGTCATTGAGAATGTTACCCCACAAGACTGTCGTCTCTGGGGTCAGTCTCAAATGACCAGTGTCCTAAACCGCCTGCATGTAGGGCTGGGTCTCTGGCTTCCAGCACTTTCTGTCACCTGCTGTTTCGACCCTTACCAGTCGCTACAGGGATTTGCAATGTAGGTGAACCCTTCGAGCCTGCGCAATGGATCTTTTAGGTGAGGCACAGCGTGCACGGAACCGGCCGCACCTTTTACTCCTAAGGTTTGTCTGCCCTGGCCTAGCAAGCTTGGATGGTGACAGCGAATGCCTCAGGATGCAGGCTTGGTTAGAGTATCCTTCTCTTAGATGGATGGCCTTACAAGACTAAGCAAACTCCATCTGCCTGGGTTTGGAGTTAGAGTTGTCCTTCTTCTAGGATGGTTGCCAGAGGGCTTGTGAGCCCATCCTGCCTGTGGATACACTTTGTCTGACCCTTCAGCTGAGAACTGTCCGGCATGGGAGACCCTACGAGAGGCACAGACCACCTCCAGCATAGTACACAGCCTCATGAGGGCACGCAAGCTTCTGCCCCCCAATAAGTGGGTGTCCTCGGAGAAGTATAAAAATAGTGTTTGTTAAAGTGGAGCTTAATAGAAATGCATTGTAATAGAAAGGGAAAGAAGTGCCTTGTACAATATGGAGAGATATTTTCATAAACCGTTGTATGATTAAAAGATTATTGACAGTTCTTAGTGTTTCATATGAAATTATAAAATTTTGCCTATACCTTTTAATAAAAGCACATTCATGACTTCCCTTAATGTGTCCTTTGCCTTTCATAGCTGCTAGGAAATTTCCAGATAAACACTTCAACCTTTCAGATAGTATCAAAAAGCAAAAATCTGGAAATTACATAAGAACTAGCTTGAGACATTTCTTGAGAATATTTTTTTAAGTTATCTATTGTTATCTGCTAGCTGTTCTATCTTCTGCCTTTCTGAGCAATTTAACAGTTTGCTTCAGGGACTTCCAGCTCCAAGCCAAAACCCAGAAGTAGCCAGCTTTTAGTGGAGATGCTTGGAATAGCAGATGGATGCGTAGCTTGTAGACCAGTTGCAGTTGTGCATCTCATTAGGCTATGCGGGTAATGTATATATGTATACAGATCTGAATATATATTATTGCCCTAAGAATAAAAGTGAGTTTTTTCAAATACATAATCAGGACAGACATAAGAGTTCATTTAAAATTCCCTACATTTCAGACTATCTCAAGAAGTTCTTTTAATTGCATAAATAGCCACTAAGTGGGCTAGGGTTTTATTTAGTATTGGATTAATATTTTATTTAGTATTATCCTCTGTGAAAATGAAGCTATTCTACTTAATAAAGCACTATCCTCTGAAAATAAGCATAATTTGGATATATATGTAGATGTCTATTTGCTTAAAAAAGGTTGTTGTTGCATTTCATTTTTTCTCAGAAATTGATAGCAAAAGGAGGACATAATGAAGTTTGTTTCCACAGAACTGTGAGAATCTTACTTTTCTCAAATAATTTTGCTCAGAGCAGGATGTGCATATTACTGAAGCAGTTGTCTAAAAATCTTGCCATAAAAACATGATAATGTGATGGTTTGGGGGTAGGTTTTTTTGCTTGTTTGTTTATAAGGAAGAATCATAAGACTGTTTTTACTTAATGTATCAAGTATGAGACAAAAAAGGAAATCCTTCCTATTAATGACTATTTTAATAAGTCTTGTCAGACAACTGAATAACTAAAAGTGCTTGAAGGAATGCATAGAATGGAGTGCTGTGTCAAGTTCCAGGTTCCTCAGTACAAGAGAGCCATGGAGCTCCTGGAGTACATTCAGGGGAGGGCAATAATGATGATCAGGGGACTAAGCTTCAGTCTTATGAAGAAAGGCTGAGGGAGCTGGGCCTGTCCAGCCTCAAGAAGAGAAGGCTGAGAGGGAAGCTCATTCACATAGATGAGTGTCCAAAGGGACAGTGTTTGGAGGATGGAGCCAGACTCTCTTTGATGGTGCCAAGAAACAGGACAAAAGACAATGGGCAGAAATGGATGCATGGGAAGTTCACTCAAACATGAGGAAGAACTTCTTTACTGTACAGGTGACCATTCACTGGATCAGACTGCCCGGGGAGGTTGTGGAGCCTGTCTTTGGAAATATTCAGAAAGTCTCTGTACACAATCTCAACTAACATGCTCTAGAGGACTCTGGTTGAGCAGGAGGGTTGGACCAGATGAACACATTGAGATCCCTTCCAATCTTATCCATTCTGTGATTCTCTAAATAATACACACAATGCATTTTTTTCCTCTGGGAAATCTTTATCTCTACTATTTCTGGCCAAGAGTTACAGAACACTCCCTCCCCTTTTTTATACCAAATAATTGAATGCGATTATTGAAAGTACAAACTAGCCAGCTGAGAATTTGCAGAAATTCTGCTAATCTTTAATGAATCAATCTACTTTGACAACTAAAAAAACTTAACATAATTGAGAAATCAGTGTTATGAAATTTTGATGAGGTAAGAATTACTGTAAAATAAAGATCAGAATCTGATCAAGTCTGAATCCACTCTGGCCACAGTCTTGCTGCATTGTTGGATGAAAGCTTAGTGTAGACTCCTTTGGTTTGCCCATGGTACTTCTTTTGTGCTGCTTGCTTGTCCACTGGGGAACTCAAGAAGAATTTATAGGCAGTATTACAAACAATGTATGTTTTGGTATGCTTTAAATGACTGTGTTTTTTGCAACTGTATGCACAGACATATAATTCTAAGGTGTTTGAACAAATTCCTAGTTTTAAAATCAGAACAAAGTTCTGTTAAAGTAAAAATATGAATACATTTCAACAGATTGGAAAATAACATGAATAGCTCACTATAATTATTAGAAGTGTTTATAGACAGATTTAATGAATGGTCAGTAAAAAAAGGTGTTGAGATCTTTCTAGCTGTGCAGTATTGTAATGTGTGAGCACACTATTGTGTATTCTCTGAACAACAGACTATAAAACATTGGTGTCTTTAGTGTTGACCTACAGGAAGTGACAATACTCTGCAACCAATGGAAAATGTATAAGTGCTCTCTTAGAGTGGTCAGAAGTCCCGTTTCCACTTGCACTGCAGTCTTGTATGAATTAACATTATAAGTCCCAAAACTGAGTTTAAACTAGCTTCAAAGCTTTTTAATTATTACCTAAGTAAACAAACAAATAGATAAACAAATAAATGGAAAAACACTTTGTGTTTTCCCAGCTGGCTCACCTAGGAGCTTAGAAAACTTACAGCTCATTCAGTTGATGTCTTTTTTAGAATATTTATTGGATCAAATTTGGATTCTTAGATTTTTGTAGTAAAATTCACCAGTTCAAAGCCTATGTTATGAAGAAGTCCTGTCAGCTCTTGTAATGTTCTTTCATTCCAGTTACACAAATCTCTCTGAAGACCAAATCAGAAGAGAAGTACAAAGTCACTCAGGAAAACTCCCTGGTCATAGTTCACTGACTTCGTGCTTTTTATGTTTGGGGGTTTTTGTCAAATGGTACAAAGCAAAATGTGAGTTCTAGGTTTACATATGTCAACACTTTTAAAACATTAAGGATGTTTTACATGTCTTTTCTCTAGAAAACTAAACAAGCAATAGTGGTAAGAGCAGAGCATCACTTGACTAGTGCTAAAAACGAGTTCTTGGTTAATATCGCACTGTACTGAAACTAAAAATGTAGATTTCTTGGCTCAAAGGCAGGCTTTATTGAGAAAATTGAAAGAACCATTTACTTTACCTTGGTGTCCATTCTAAGATCTGTAAAGTGAAGATAAGAGAAATACATTTCACACACCATTTGTTTTAGTTTTGTGAAAGGAGAGAGTGTAGCCTGAGAGGTATAAAATGTAAATACTGATGGAGAAACAAAAATTTTAATGGAAGGGTCCATGCTCAAAAATTTTGGTGCAGTCTCCCAAAATCTCAGCGTTACCTGCTCATTATCAAACTGTAAATTAAAAACTAAAACCTGACAGGATTTTAAAATGACCAGTACTAAAATTTAAGATTAACCCAAGTTTTACAGTTGTTTGAGAGAACCTGAACCTGAAAAGAGTTTCAGATAATTCAGGAAATGCTAGCACAGGACAGGAAGTGGCAAAGCCTAACTTTCTTTCTTGGGATATGAAACCCGTTAAGAAATTGTTTTTTCTGGAATTTAGAGAATAGAAGAGAAATGATTAAAAGGTCTCTACATTCCTTTAAAATTTAAGTTCCATTTGACACATTAAAAACAAGTTAACAGGGGTTTTACATTCAAGTAATTAGTTAATAAAGATACACATAAAAATTCAAAGGCTTCAATTAATAAGGGATTTCCCACACACAGATAAATGAAGGTACAAGTTGATCCTCATTGATGTTCCAATATGTCACTTAGTATAGTAACCTTATGCTACCTATTTCAAGGTTGATGTTTTTTTGGCAAATCTCCTACATCATAACATGTAATCACAAATTATCACAAACATGTAATCACATGTTATCACATGTTATCACAAATTTATGTGTGTGGCTCAACTTCGCGAACGAAGATTTGGGAAGGGCTGTCCCCCACATGGGTGTGCCCTTCCAGCCTGCGCAGTGGATTTTAGGTGAGGCTCAGCGTGCGCAGAACTGGCCCCACCGTTTAAGTCCTGAGGTTCATCTGCCACGGCCGAGCAAGCTTGGACAGTGCCAGTGAAGTCTGGCATTTCCCAGGAGGTCTCCCATCCAAGTACTAATCCGGGGCTGACCCTGCTGAGCTTCCGAGAGCTGATGGGATCGGATGTCAGGGAGGCATTTAACTGCCTACAAATTTATACTGATGTTTTAAAAAAAATCTCAGAGGTTAATAACATCAATTGTCTGTTTTCAGAACTGCTCTGACTTTGGGATTGTTTGTGTTAGGGGTGGTCTTTTTGTTAGGTTTTTTTTGTTACTCATAAAAAGATGCAATTTCCTTATAAAATCATTTCAGGTTCAATTATTAGAAGAACAAAAGATTTTGTTTTGAGGAGTTATTTTGTTTTGTCTTGTTTTCAATTAAAATGATGAGCACTGATGTATTAGTACATGCTGTTAGTTTACAAAAGAAACCTCCACTGTCATTTCTATTACTGCCATCTTACACTCTACATCACTTTATTAAATCATGACAATATAATTATTTAATTTATTAAAGAATTAACATAGCAGTGTTGCTAGACTTTCATTACTTCACAGCACTCCTTCAGTGCTGGCACTTGAGTTTTCAGCTATTATCTGCTGAGAAACTGTAGAGAAAGGAGAAATATCACTGTGCCTCCTTTAATGGCACATGGGCTATGATCACTGTACTGTCAAAACAACCTTCAGCTACACTTACTCTAAAGTGAAATGTTTTCAGAAGGGTTTACTTTAGATTTGGGGTTTTTTTTGCTGTATCTAAAAATGTTGATTGGACATTTATGCCACTTCTGTGTTTTAGTGGAAGTACAGCTTAAATATTCTTCTTTCTTTGCAACATCTGTGTTCTTTCTTCTTTCTAAAGTTAACAGTTACATTCTGCATTTACTCAGCTCCTAATCAGTGTTCTGCTGATCTCTGGCCCTTGGTCACCAATAGAGCTTTAGTAGCTTCTCTATTTCCTCTCTGTGATTGTCTTTGTAGGAATGGGAGACTGTAGGGAGCAGGTGGATTACAATAAGGTATAGCCTTGACAAATCTTACTGCCAGGTCATTTTAGAACTCCTAATATCAACTTTAAATGGATTTTCTGTGATGGATGATTATTGTTCTTATGCAATGGTAATAGCCTAGCATTGCAGAAGACTGGATTTATTTCTCTCATTCAACAGGGCTAATCAGGTGTGGCACAAAGGGTATAAAAAAACCCCTGTCTTTACAGAATAACTGAGCTACCTGAAATCTGAAAAAATATGATGCCATCAAACAGGTGACATGAGTGCAGTCAGTGTTAGGGTCAGACTCACCCAGACACATATAATTTCATACTTCTATAGATAAGTCCATTCCTCTTCAATCTGAATAGAGTTGCTGGATTTTCTCTTTGTACTCTTCCTGTAATTACAGATTTCTCTCTCTGTCTCTCAATCTCACTTTGCCCCTAAAAAATGCTATCCATTCAGCACAAGTTCAAAATGAACTGTAGAGCATTTCTTTTCTCTGAACAGGTAATAAAACTAAAAAATTTGACTTGATCTATTAATCTTCAAGACTTTAGAAAAGGTGGGACCATGCATGAAGAAGGAGTTGCAAAAAAACCCTAGAATTTCAATGCTACATAATATCTTTAATTTAAAATTAACTGGCACAGGAACTCACATTGGTCATAACCATGATAGCTCTGGCAAGCGGAAGAACAGGAGGTATCAGAAACAGAGACCAGCTTGAGAAGCAATGGGCTGGTAAGTATATGAAAAAGGATTTTACATACAAAATGCCTATGTTTTCACAGGAGCCCAAAGAGATTGCTTATATAGGCCGCATTATAAAAACAAGTTTTCAGTATGCCACAATGTGCTGGTTTAAAGGTAAAGTGGCAGGAGAAATGAACTCACCCCAAACGAGATTATAAATCAGAGTTAAAATTTACTACAAAGATTACAATAAATGCAATGATACAGGAAAAAATTCAGTTTAACCACAAAACCCAGAGATCTAACCCGGCACCCGGAGGCACAAACAGAACATTGTCTGTTAGTCCCTGTGCTGAGACTCATGTGGTTCCCTTGAGTCCAAAGTAAAGGAAAACCTGTTGGTACAGATGATGGTTGCAGTCTGGTTGAGAGCAGCAGTCGCAGTCCCGTTGAGGTTTTGGTCCTCCTCTGGATCCAAGAAGTGGTATCAGAAGTCCCAAACCCCAAGATTTTATATGCTGAGGTTCAGGTGAGAATGCCCAGTACCTCCTCCAGAGCAAGGAGTTTGACAATGGGTGATTTACGCTGTGAGTCATGGGATATTTTTTGGACTCCTTGATGACCCATTACCAGACATGACCCCTCAGATTGAATGTGAAGGTGCTTATGACTCCCTGGAGGGGAGTCATAGGTGTGAAGACCCTGTCTCACAGGGTGCTTTAACACCCAGCTTGCAGCCTGAGAGGTCAGGTGTGCCCTGGGCAGCTGCTGCAAATGATCCATCATTAACAGTTTGTTAAAATGATACAAAGGGTGTAGAATACATAGTTTTGGTTACACTCACACAGTAATAAGCTGGTCCTAGCTGCTTTAACTAGGACACACAGTTTAAGAACATAAACTATATTGCACTGCTGTCACTTTTTGTAGTTTCCTGTAGCTATGTATCTCTTTGTGATAAGCAAGTTCTCTTGGTCATCAGTGTCTTAATGCCATCACTGTAGAAAAGACAGGATTTTTTTTACCTGTCATTTGTGTGTTCACTTGGTTCCATACAATCAAGTCAGCCTGGGCCCTTCTTCCTTCTTTCCCCCTTAAATATTAAAATTTTCTTATACTTCTCTAGATAGATTTCTTTCACTGCAAAGTGACCTGCACACCAATCTTGTGCTGAACTCAGATGTTGTTGTACCAGGTGCTCAAAACACTTCCGCTATAGAAAGCTGTTCCTGTATTACATGCATACTTTTCTCATTTTGTGAAGCACTTGATCATACTTTCAAGTCCATATATTATCTAATTTGTACCCGTGTTTCCTGTTTCATTTTCTTTCATCTGCTCCTATTTAGCAACAAAGACTTAAATTTTTTATGTCATTTCTGTATCTCCTTCCATGATGTCTCATTACCTGGAAATATTAATTGCTGAATCTCTTTGCCTTGCAATCATACGTGCTTTGTCAAAATCTACAGATGGTAATGTCTCTTCCTTCTTTGCACCTGTGTGAAGGAAATTAAGAAAAAGAGCAAACCTAACAAAATATACTTAAACTAGGAAGTATTTTTGAGTACCATGTGAAACCCTTTGCTGTCTTATCCCAGACATTTGCGTTCCTGGATCTCACCTGTCTTATAACTTTGAATTCTTAGAATAAATTGAATCAATGGACTTGTGCGGAGAACTTAACCCAAAATTCTCCTCTCCAGGATGAAAATGTTTCTGTATAAATTTACTTCTTTATGAAGATAAACTGTGATCAATTTGAGCCACTTACTTTCAAATCATCGTTGTTTCAGTTATGTACGCAGGCATGCTTTGCCTCCATTTGTTGAGTGCATAAAAGAAAAAAAATTGTTTGCAGTACCAATTACAAGCTCATGTAGCATTATTTTTAATGCTGAATTGGACATGTGGTGCAAACCTTGTAGGATGTGAACTATATTTATGGTCAGCTACTGCTAGCAGCCCTAAAGGTGATTGCATGGAATAGTATACTATTTAACATACCTGTTTGCTGAAAAGATTGCTGGAATATTTTCAGCTGCATGTAATTAAAATGAGTAGAGCTTGAATTATTCATTAACAGACCTTCATACCAAGTCAGTGTCCAGCAGATTTAGCTATTTCATTTCAGAACATGTTGGCAGGTCACAGTTGCTTACCTAATCCTTCACCTCATCTGTAGTTTCTTTCAGCTAGAACTAAAAATGTTCTACTACTGTACACGGTTTGTCATTTGATTTCAATAAGGATTCTCAGCACAGAGGAAAAGAAAACAATGACCCATATTTGTGTTCTCATTCCTTAAAAGGTGCAAAAGGAGAACATGTACCCCAATGAAAATGTATATACAGTATATTCAGTGACCTGAACTCTTGAGCATCATCTGTAGAGGTGCAAGTAATTGTTGCATGATGATTATTCTCATCAGCCTAAAGCATGAAAGCAATTGAGTGAAAAAAATCCTCATGTTACATCAAATGAATACTGCCTGTGAGCCATAATAAACAATGTTGTTCTCGCAGTGGTGATGTTAAGCAACAGAACAAACGAGTGCATCCTGCTGATTGTGCAATGCCTTGATAATTACCAATTGCTGTAACTCTCAGTAAGTAAATGATTCAATTAGTGGGGTGTCTGCATGATCTGTTTCTAAAAAGAACAAAGAATAATGTTGGAATGCACCACATTCACCTTTGACTCCCAAGTGACTTGGACATCTACAGCTAGGAGTTTCTCTTTCTTGAGTTTTGCTTCTGTTCTTCAGGATGTCCAGGAGGTGTGTTAAAATACAACCACAAAGGAATGAAAAGCCAATTTATATTCAAGAGAAAAGAAATAATGGTCCAAAGAATAGCAGAATAAAAAAACTTTAGGAGAGCAGAAGGAAAGAGATAGGAGGGAAGGCTTTATGCATACAAAGTACAACAGTAGCATCACCATAACTTCACAGGTTTTATTGCTTTTTCCTACAGAGCTGGGCTTAATCCTTAAATTCATACATTAACAGTGTACTTACTATATTTAGAAATTGGACTAAATGCTAATCAAATAGCAAAACTGCTGTAAAATGTCGAGTTCATGCAGAAAACAGACTTCCTCTGCATTCCATGAGAATCTTCTTGCACACAAAGCAGGAGGGCAAGCATGATTTAGCAGTCAAATAACAAGATATCAGTTTTGCATCTACGGTGATACAGATTGTCAGCTTCATTGAAGAGTAAGTTCTGATTGTCAATGTAAATCATCACCTCACTAAGGTAAATTTGCACTAGGGGCTACTTATAGCACTGAGTCTGCCCTTAGTTTTAACTGTGCTTCTACACATATGACAGCCAGATCAAGTATCTTAATACTGCATTGTAAGCTGGCAGTATGCATGTATACCAAGTAGCTTACAAGCAGTAATCCTATTTTCAAAAGGACATTCAGCACTTATGAATTGAAGACACCCTGAAAGTCAGACAACCCTCTTTGTTTCACTTTTTCTCTTCTGGTCAATGAAAGATCACCTCCTAAATGTAGAACACATCTTTTCAAATAGAGGTCCTAAAATCACAAGATTTTTAAACTACCTTTGAAAATCTTATTTCTTTGTCTACTCTGTGGATTTAAATAACTAGAAGGGAAAAATGGAAAAGGAAATTACATTTTTTAGATATATCTCAAATTCTCTACATCAGTGTTTCAGTTTTTAAAGGCAGGTCTTTGAGGCAGGAACTATGTATGTATGGAATATGTTTAGCACTGATGCTTTTAGCTGTTGAACACATTAGATTTCTTGTTGTCTTTCCAGGTTGGTAAAATTCATACAAGATGGCTTTATCAGTCCTAAGGAATACTACTTTCTGTCTCTTACTAATTTTGAATATATTGCACCATTCTTCCTAATTAGACTGTAATTGCACTGTAATTATTTTAACTACAGCTGGGACAATAAGTCTTGATGGAACAGTACCTTAAAAGGAGCACTGAGGATTCAAAAAATCGTCCTCTCACTTGATTTTTATTACTTCTTACCTCCTCCTGCTGTAAGTACCACAAAAGGTCACAATAGCAGAAACGAAAAGCAATGAGTAAGTAATAGGAGTCAGGATGATCACTCACATACCCCTCTAGCAACAAACATATCCTCTTCAGAAAATCTACATTTGCTGGTTACATTCTGAAAAACAAACAAAATCCAAAAGGTAGATTTTGAGATTTTGTATTTGCATATGCGCATGGGCACCTCACTTACTAAAGCAGCTATCCAGGAACTAAGAATAGAAAATAAGAAGAAAAAATAATATTACAAGGCAAGTTTCTGTTTTCTCTGCTAGTATTTTCTGCTTTCTTCAGTAAGATTTTGCAAGAGTCTCCTGACTGCATCTCAAGTTCTGTTTGTTAGAAGGATTCTCTTTTAGCATTACTCCTTTTTCACACAATGTGTACAGTGTTTCAGGATATATCCCAGACAGGCCATAACACTTCACATTGTATTTCTTTTCACTTATTAAAAAACCCCTTTTCTTTCCGTGACCTTGTTTCAGAATCCCTGCCTACTGGATAAATTCTCAGAGAATCAATTACCTGTAGCCATCCATTTCACAAGAAAAACATTCCTGAAGTAGAAATCTGACAAATTAAAGTTGCAAAATACTTTTGTAAAAGTTGACTATTTAAAAAATCGCATAAATGTACTTTGCTGTTAGAATTAGTACATTTTATTAAGTTCAGTTCTACTTGTCTTTTAAGGGAAATTGTAGATCATTCTAATTTTGTCCAAATTTACTCTAACCAATCTAGTACTCTTCAATTTGCCATTCATTCTTTTTTCTTACCTGTTATATTCAATCCTGTCTACATCCATTGTGCTGTTCCAGTCTGTATATGTGATTTAAAAAAAATCATATTGAAGAAGAAACCTGTTAGAAATCAGTAATGAATCTTCCAAAGTTCACAAGTTAAAATTAATACTACAAAACTGTTTATCCCTTTGAATACTACAAAACTGACTATCCCTTTGTGTCAGCTGTTTTACACATTTAATTAAAAGTCTAGGAATTTATTATCACATTTTTTCTTTTATCTATTTTATTATCACATTTCAGCTTTTCTTGGAGGACTGTCTGTAATGGGTTGGCTAATCAGGCCAAGCCCATATCATTAAATATCATAACTTTCTGAAGAGAGAGTAAAAAAATTACTGTACAACTGACAAGTGTTGACCAGTGAAATAACGATCCACTCAGACCCTCTTTAACGAAGGCACAAAAGTGAACATTTATTGAAGAATTCACACTTACAAGGTTTTGAGGGAAAGTTTCTGGAACTTGCATGCAATTAGGTGAGGGTAGGGACGGAGTGGGTAACCAGCAACCGGATAGGCAATGGGGAACAACTCCTCAAATGACAGGAGAACTAACCAATAGGAACCCAGGGATTGTGGCAGAGGCAGAAATCCATAAGGGGGGGGGCGTGGCACCGGTGGCTGCATCGCCAATTGGAGGCAGAGTGATTCTGAAACGGGCAGGTCCTGGCTGCTCCTGTGTGCGTCGGCTGCGTTGGCAGTTCGGGGCAGGGGCATTCCCTGGGTAGCACAGCCCCCTCACCTCAGCGGTGTGATGACTCACTGGAGACAATGCCTCAGGGGAAAGACACTGAGGGATGGCAACCATGCAGGGAGCATACAGAAAACTTTCCAAACCAAAAACCGTACAGTAAAAACTCATACCTTTTAAACTCCAACAACTGTAGTCTCTCATATTTGTAGCTGGTCACGTCCAGGCTGCTACCCAGTGCCATCCTCCTTGGAGATCCATTTTAGCATTCTCCCACATACAACAGTTGCAGTGACAGAAGAGAGGAGTGAGAATACATGAGAGGAACAGCCCTGCAAATACCAAAGCCAGTGAAGAAGGAATGGGAGGAGCTGCTCCAGGCACCAGAAATTCCCTTGCAACCTGTGGTGACGACCATGGTGAGGCAGTCTCTCCCACTGCAGCCCAGGAGGTCCATGCAGCAAAGATCCGCCTGCAGCCCGCACAGGATCCCATGCTGGTGTAGGTGGAGGCTTAAAGATGACTGTGACCCCGTGGGAAGCCTGCAATGGAACAGGCTCCTGGCAGGACCAGTGGCCTCATGGAGAGAGGAACCCACAGTTTTCTGGCAGGATTTGTGACCCCACAAGGAACCCACACTTTTTCAGTCTGTTGCTGAAGGACTGCACTGTAGGAGGAACCTATGCTGGAACAGAGAGTTAAGAACTGCAGCCCATGGAAAGAGCCCACACTGGAGCGGTTTGGGAAGGACTGCTGTGGGAAGGACACTAACTGAAGCAAGGAAGGAGTGCAATAAATTATTCCACTGATTGGGTAGGAGCATCAGAGACAACACATGATAAACTGGCCGCAGCCCCCATTACTTGTCCCCCTGTACCACTAGTGGTGAGAACGTAGAAAAAAATCAGGAATAAAGTGGAGCCCAGAAAGGAGGGAGGGATGAAGGAGATGATGTTTTTAAGATTGGGTTTATTTTTCATTACTCTACTCTGATTTGATTTGGAATACATTAAAATTATTTCCCCAAGTTGAGTCTGTTGTGCCTATGACAGTAACTGGTGAGTGATCCTCTGTGTGTCCTTATCTCAATCCATGAGCCTTTTGTAATACATTCTCTCCCTTGTTCAGCTGAGAAGGGCAGTGATAGAGCAGCTTTAATGGGCACCTGGCATCCAGCCAGGGTCAACCTAACCAGTCTTACATGAACACAGGCCAGACACTTACAAGCTTTTTAGCTGTGTGCAGCAGCTAACAGAAACGCATACTTGTGCTCCTTTGTTATTCCCATAAACTAATAATTTGCATTCATAGAATATGGATTTTATTTTCTTTATAACAAGCACAAATAAGCCCTCTAATGTGATTTTATGATGTGTCCTGTCTTCCGCTCACCTGTCATGTTTTACAATTATGTTTGTCCAGAATAAATTTCTTCTGGGTGTCCCAATTTCACCGTTTTTATTCCCATATCACTCATTAAATGCAGTACAATACATGTGCTTGAACTCAATGCCTGATTTAATGAATCTTCCTTAAAATACCTGCACATCAGGAACACGCATTTGTATAAAGTTTTCAGGTAGCCTTGCAATCTGAATATCTTAGCAGCAAATTTCTTGTAAGTGATTTGCTTTTGAAAGTAGTGTGTTTGCAATACATAATTTAATTACTTGAATAACTCTCATTTATGACCAGATTAATTTTGGGGATAACTCCACAGGGTATCAGTGATGGATTGTCCTAGAGAGCTAATAATCCTATTCAGCTTTACTTCTTTAGTAAAATGGAAGATTGCATTCAGAAAGCTGTGATGGAATGACCTTTAAAATGATAATGCAATTCCAGTTACTTCAGACATCTTGTTTTTCTTCTGTGCTGCTATCACAAAAAGAACAACTATACAAAAATAACTGGTATCAGTGGAAAAGGTCCTTCTAATTGCTGTTCCTTTGTTCTGATGCAGACATGCCTTTTAATGGCTACTGAGCTGAGCCTGCTCTGGAATACCACCTGCTAAATTTTCAGGTGTTTTGTCTTGGAAAACAGTTATGGCATTCACCAGCTTTCTGCTTACATGGCTTTATTGGATTTGCATGGCAAGATCTGGATAATGGGTTGTGCTACAGAGGTGACAGCTTCTTTGAGATGCTACTAGAAGTTTCCCCTCTGTCCAATGCAGCCAGTGACAGATGGCTCCAAGCCAGGCCTGCTGCTAGCCAAGGTATTGTGGCTAAGATGAAGTATTGCAGAAGAGTTAAAACAAGACCCCAGCAACTTCATCCAGAAGAAGAGTGAGAACACATGAGAGGAAAAGCTTTGCAGACACTGAGGCCAATAAAGAAGAAGGGCTAGGAGGTGCTCCAGGTGCCAGAGCAGAGGTGCTGCCCCTGATACAGACCGCAGTGAGGCAGGCTGTCCCCCTGCAGCCAGTCCATGGAGGTCTGTGGTAAAGCAGAGATCCATCTACAGCCCACAGAGGACTCCCACGCTGGAGCAGGTACATGCTTGAAGGAAGCAATGACTCCATAGAAGGTGCTCACTGGAGCAGATTCCTGCCAGGACCAGTGGCCCTGTGGAAAGAGGAGTCCATCCAGGAGTAGGTTTTCCATCAGCATTTGTGATCCTACAGGGGAACCACATTTGTGCAGTCTGCTCCTGAAGGACTGTGTCCTATGTGACAGACTCATGCTGGAGAAAGTAACATAGCCCATGGTACGATGTGTGTTTCTTTTCCTGTTGCAAAAAAAGATGGTTTCAAACTTTCCTTGCCCATATTTCACTGGCACTTGGTATGTTCAAATTAACATCTAGTTCACAGGGCCCCAGGAGTTGTCTTTAACCTACCTACCTGACTAAAAAGCAGTAACTGCTAAGCTATTGTGCACTCTAAAAGGAGCATATTTGAGAAGTATTTTGACTGACAGTGGCACACTAAGCAAAAGGGAACTCACAATGGAAGAATTATATTTTTGAAGAGCATGTGTGTGCCCTGTATGTCATGTGTGCCTAGTCATTGTATCAAGTACCAGGGATGAGAGGCCAGCCATTAACTGTGCCATAGTAGAGACACACATCATGTGGAACTCTTTGTGATGTGCTAAGAAAGATGCCTTGAAACAACCTGCAAAGCCCAAGTCAATACTATGGGAAAAACACTTTCTTGCTTCCTTCTACACATTGTTTTCTTGAAGGTGCTGCAAAACATACAGTCTGAGAAGCCAGCAGTGAGATCCTCTTGTGAACCTTCTCTAGGCCAGATGCTGGATGCAAACCAGCAAGATAAAGCCATACCTGAAACAAAAGCTTTCTGTGGTGCATGTGCTGTTTCACTTTATGTACCACATTGCAGGCAGTGTGTCAATGTGTAGTGTTGCGCTTTTAATAAGAATGACAATGATAAAACCTTGTCTTTTTCAGTATGTCTCAAGTGTCACAGGAAATCCTTATGGACTGATAAAAGTCCTTCACATAGCATAGGTGCTGCCAGCTGGGAAAATAAATATCCATAGAGACTTTTCTTCTTCAAATGGAGTGTTGAAGTTTTGCAAGTAACACACACAGCAGTTCTTTGGCAGTGTCAGTTGTTAGGGAGGAGTTTTTATGGGTGGCAGGAAACAGGATAGAAAGATATGGATAATTAAGAGTTTACTGCTGATTTTCTCCTTATGAGTATTCAGGGAAAAGAAAAGGTTGTCCATTACTACCCTTGTCACTAGACAGTGATAAGCCTTTTTAATTAAATGTATATGAGGCAACCATTATGCCTCACAGAGCGAATGTGGTCTACAAACACCATGAAGAGGCTTAGTGTAGTCCTTGATCCAAACCCAATTAATGTGGGTCTCTAGTAAAATCAAAGTACTGAATATTGCTTACAGTTTATGACTGAAACTAAGCTCTACTATGACTTAATTCCTCCTACCCTTTTCTCTTTGTGATGAAGTACTGGTAAGTTCTGAGAGCATTAATGAACTGATTCTCTTTCCAAATATTCAGTCCTCTAGAGCCAACACAGGACCTGAGCATTTACACCCAATTACTTTCCATTAAACTGTGAGGGAAAAACAGCTGTATTAGCCAAACTGCTTGATGTTTTTCTAGGCTAAGAAACAGCTTTATTTCCAAACATCTACTTTTTAGCTTTAGGTTGTGAGGGGTTTTTATATTAAATAGTGGTCACAAAAAATGAATCAAAAAAAGTGTGGCCTCCCAGAGACGCATTACAGGTTGCTATGCAATTCCTACTTGAGAGAAAACCCGTGGCTTTGTAAAGTAAAGAAACAGGCTGGTTTGTGCTGATGAAATCCCTCCAGGATTCTGAAGGGCACCACCTCATTTTTTTTGCATACATATAATGTCCTCCTACTGATTCCATTAGTGATTCATGGAAATTATGCCTATTAAACACAAAAATATTCATGGAACTGATTGCTGACCTGAATATATTGGTTACAAAGACACTAAGATACCAGTCGTAAATTGAATGAGATTTTATTTTGTGAAGTTAAAACACAATAATAGGGTGGTATTTTCTTTAGACTTTTGAATCCCTGCAAGGTAAAATTATTTATTTTATAAAATAGAAGATATTTATTTAATGTACTTTGTGATAGAGATGCAGATTTCTTAGCTGGGATAAACAGCACAGATCTGTAGGATGCAATGGGTTTCAATCTTTTCACATGAGCTGAGGAGATGTTCCTTTGTATCCACAATCAGTGTATGCAGATACCTGCAGCCCAGCATCTGCAGTATGGGCTCTGAGCAGAGCACCAGCTGCATTTCTTATTTTCAGAGTAGCACAAAGTGCATGTGAGACCATAAAAGAAGGGAAGGGGAAAAAAGCTTTAAAGTATAAATACAATAAGGTCTTGTCAGGCCTAGTCAAAACTGGTAGAAGGTCAGTGAGATTAAAACAGACAGTCTTGTGCTTTTAATCTGCTAAGAGATATCTGCATTGCAAAATACATTCCTCATTTTTCATTTTGAGGTTTTGAGTCCATTGCAGAAGAAGAGACTCACTGAGAAAGCCATTTTCATAGTGTTTCAATTACCTGCTAGGTAATTATAGCCCCATGATCCTTTCTAATCTGAAAATGGCAAGGGAAAGATTCTGCTAGCACAAGAGATTTGTGCCTTGTGGTCAATTCAAATGAGACTAAAGATACTTAATCATTTTGAAAATTATGAATTTTGCAAAGCTCAAGACAGAAATTCAGAGAATTACTGAACAAATGCGAGCCTCAAGTGGATAAAGTAGGTGTTCTGATATATAGATGATAGATAGATAGATAGATAGATAGATAGATAGATAGATAGATAGATAGATAGACAGACAGACAGACAGACAGACGGATCTAAAAACACCTCTGGACTTATTTCCATTGTTCTTGTCATACAAAACTAAATAAACTGAAGTAATGAAAGTGACAGAGAAACAGACATGTAAAGGCATGCTACTAAAGCTAAGCCCATCATATACGACAGCCACAGTGACACTGCATAGTGGGGTGTTGACTTACCTTGCTCAAATGTCCTTACACATGTGTGTGGTTGTTCAGTTCTGTTGACCTTGCATGTAAGAAACTGCTGCCTGAGGTGTAGATTTTCTTGAGAAAAAGCATTTAGCTAATGATACCAAATCATTAACTGCAATCAAAGGTAAAGTCAGTTATCTGAACTAAGCACAATATTTTTACTGAAAGGGCTCTCTCAAGGAAGTAGATGACTGGAGTGAAGATTTGTACCACTGTTGTAAATGCAAATAAGCAGATGTGTATGTTTTGTATCTTGACCACTCTTACTAGCAGGACACTGGGCCCACCTATCACACCAGATAGTTAGAGGTGACTGTTCGTGCCTAAATTGTGATAATGTTTAATGTTTGTACTCAGGAAAAGGAGTGTGATATTGTAGCAGAACAACTTTCTAGAACTTCCTCAGATCTCAAGATATCTATAGGAAAACAGTTTCTGGTTGTGCTTGTTTAGGGTTTGGTTGTTTTGGTGTTTTTTTGAGTGGGGAGCGTTATTTAATGTCAGAGGCTAATGTTTATAATTAGGCATAGGTATTTGCTTTCTGAAGAGACCAGAGGTTTGAGATAGAATGTGGTCATATATCACAAGTAGAGGTACTGTGACTTCTCAGTGGAGGAATTACTGAGATATACACAGGAAAGTAAAGTACTTTAAACAGATATGTATTATGTATGGCCAGACTTCATGAAAGATTTGGGCAGGGCTCTCCCCACGTGGCTGTGCCCTTCCAGCCTGCGCAGTGGATTTTTTAGGTGAGGCACAGCGTGCGCAGAACTGGCTCTACCCTTTAAGTCCTAAGGTCCATCTGCCACGGCCAAGCGAGCTTGGACAGTGACAGTGAAGTCCTCGGGACTGTCTCAGCACCTGGTACTAACTGGGACAGACTCTGCTCAGCATCTGAGAAACTGACAGGATCGGATGGCAGGGAGGCATTGAACTGCCAGGGGACGTCCCCACTCAGACTTGAACTCAGGTCCTTGGGATTTGGAGTCCAATGGTCTCTCCTTTACACCACGGAACCACACCACTTTAAACAGGAAGAAAATGAATATACACTGATACCTCTGCATTAATACAAATTCTCTTATATTAACTGTATACTTAAATATCATCTTGAAAATTTTGCTAAGCTTTCCAATTTAAGAATTTATTACTGCTTGACATGGCTTTGATAAAATCAAAATCTGTGAATACAATTCTCTAAACTTTCGAGGTTGCTGTTCTTTTTAAATATTAGCTGTATAAAATACTTAATTTTTTGTGAGTTCTCTTTCTTGTGCATGTGGGTTTATTTTCATATTCTTTCTTCTCCGTCCATCATTTTTATTAGCCTTCTGTCCCATGTGCTCAGACTGCTGCTACTTCAACCCCATTTTAAAATCTGGAGCTTGACAGTGCTTTTAGAAAGTCCAGAGGAATTTTGTTATTAAAACTCATGGAAGTGTGCTAATGGATTTGGGTTTTTGTGGATGTGTTTAATTTGCATCCAGGCTCCTTATTATATTAGATAAATATGTTTAAGCAATTTAACTTCCCATGTGTTTGCTTCTCAGAAGTAACTACCCTGACATATTTGATAACACTGAGGTGAATGTCATTGTCTTTCTCTCTTGTCTTTCCTCCTTTCATCCCGGTGATAAATGCTCATCAACAGAAGCAGGCTTCTTGGTGAGACTCTGAGGCCACTATGTTCATGGTTCCTGACAAAGACATGTAGTAGCTGGGTCGAGTGTGTAAGTTGTAGTGGTTTTCATAGAAAGTGAATGATGGTGGCATATAGTACATTGATGACTGTGGTCTCTGAGGTTGATAAGCTCCTTCCATGGGCTTATTTGCTGAAGCCAACATGCAAAGAAACAACGAAAAATATTTTCAATCTAAACAAAAAAAATTATTTCATTCCTCATTTTTATTTTAAGAGTGCTTCTAAGTGCAGCACAGCTTTCAGTCCCTCATAGGACCAAAGTCACAAAAATAAGAAATATAAGAGTGCATGTGATTCATGCTAATAAAAATGTGTGCCATATAGGTGGAAGTAAACAACAAACTCAGAAAAACGTCAGAAATAAGATGATTGTCCCACTCTGCACTGGTGTGGCTCTACCTTGAGTACTGTGTGCAATTTTGGGCACAACAGAAAAAAGGACATTAAGCTTCTTAGAGTTCATGGGAATGGGGAAGGGTCTGCAGGGGAAGCTGTATGAGCAGTGGCTGTCATTTGATCTGTTCAGTCTGGAGAAGAGTAGACTGAGAGGTGAGGTCTTCAACATCCTCAGAAGGAGAAGCTGAGTGGCAGGTACTGATCTCTTCACTCTCGTGACCAGTGACAGGACTTCAGGAAATGACATGAAACAGAGTCATGGGAGGTTTAGCTTGGCTATTAGAGAGTTGTTGGACACTGGAACAGGCTCCCCGAGGAAGTGGTCACAGCACCAAGCCTGTCTGAGTTCAAGAAGTGTATGGACAATGCTCTCAGACACATGCTGTGACTTTTGGGGGTGTCCTGTGGGGGGCTAAGAGTTGGACTCAGTGACCCTAGTGGGTTCCTTCCAACTTAGGATATTCTATAAATTTGTGATTTGGGTTGTGTTTTACAAATGGCAACAACGCTTGCTTCTCATGCTAATACTGATGAAATTGTTGTTGTGTAAGTACAGGAAAGAGAAGGTTTCTTGGAAATCAAAGTGTCTGGAATCTTTCTTTCTGCATTCCTTAATTAACCAGTAGCCATGACCATGTGACATGGAAGGTCAGGCATGGGAAAACTTGCTACACAGGAGGGGACTCTGTCTCCTCCTTGTGCCACATCCCTTTGCAGTAAGGCATCCCTTCCCTAACTCCCAGCTGGCTGCAGTAGCTCTAGTCTGGTTCCACTACATGAGGGAGTAGGAGAGCCAGGACTCCCAGCACCATTCAGGGAGGAAACACTGGATGTACCTGGTGAGCACACAGGAGATAGGCTGGCAACATATATGTCTGCATGTAAGTGGTTTGTGACAGCAGTGCACACAGCACTACACACACACGTACACTGAACCATGGTACCAGTCCACAGGCCATTGCCAGGTGCGTGGCACAATATGCTGAGCAGAAAACCAAAGTAATTTTTATATGACTTACGAGTTTGTGAAGAGGAAGCAGTTAATACTTGACTGAGAGTTGAAAAGCTGTCAGCAGTTCATGCACTTATGGTAAGAGGCTGTCAGTTCTCAAAGGGCTTACAGATCAATTACACAAATGAGGAAAGTGGTGAGAGGAAGGCAGTGTTGAAGAACTGAGAATCATTCTGACCCAAGCTGAGCATTGGAGACAGAGGCCAGGTGTTCTTTTATTTACTAAATCTCAATCTGAGTATGAAAACCTTTCTGCACATGCCAGTGGCCTTGCTATGAGACTCTACCTCTTTTTCCCAACCTGCAAAAATTTGATATTTAATGAAAAGGGTTTGCATGATTTTTCTCCTGTTTGAATTACAGGTTTTGACATGAACAATCTGATGTTCTTCTATGTTTTTCTTCCTTTTTTTGTTTGATTTAGCTAAGGTGGCAAGTCCTACTTCATTCATGGATTATTAAGTTAGATAAAACTGGAACAGCTTGTCTAAAAGAGTAAGAAATGAAGGGTTGAAGCTGGAAAACTACAATGTCTTTCACCTTTCATCCCTTCTCTTCTGATTTTTTTTTTTGCATTTTAAGAAAATAGACATTGTTTTCTTTCTAGCTTTTTTTACCCCCAGCTCCTCTATTATTTTTTTTTATCACAGCCTGTCCTGTGTTACTAGATTTTTGTTTTCATTTCATTTTATTTCCCACTCCATCTCTTTTCTTCCACTTGCTATTTGGTTCCCCTGTTGCATCCTGTTGCTTGTTATTGTACAAATTCATTCTTGCAGAAGGATTCTGCAGGCACAGGCTTGTCCTTCCCTATATGGCTTGTCTCCCCACATAGCTAGTCCAGTGAAGGCCCTAGAAATCTGCCTAATCTTTGAAATGCAGCATTACTGAGAAGTTGTCAATTATATCTCACTGTGTGTTGTTGACTGGAACAGCAAAGCAAAAAAAAAGGAAAGGGAAAACAAAAAGCCCAAAGCTTCTGAGCCTGGTGTTTGTAAAACAATTCCACTGTGTCAAGGCTAACAGTTTTCTTTTCAATGTTAAAGTTGATTCCCAGAGAGAATTGTGTTGATTTCAGGCTACATGCTACACTGATAACATGTGAGGCCTTGTTCTGTCCCTTGTGCTCATCCACATGCTGAGATTTCATCCTATTGTTTGATGGTTTATATTATTCTGACCTGAACTTCACTTGCATTTGAAAGTATTGCAGTTAAAATATTCTTCCTAACAGTCTAGGATTAGCAATGCATGTGTGTCAGCAATAAACCGAGAGGACAACTTTGGCCAGTGGTAGGGGAGATTGCACCAGGTTGTTTCTTGTACCATAATACATTATATGCAGCATTTTAAACAAAGGAATGTCACAACAGCACGCTGTGTTATATATATCCATCATAAGTGGAAAATCCTGCTGGCATTGGCTATAAATTAATCACCATCTACCTAAGTAAGTAATGGTTGAAATTTTTTACAAATAATAGTGATTTCTGAAATATTTCAGTGTTCCTGTTTTGCCTAAGAACCATCTGTTGCATACCGTCAGTATTGAAAACCTGACAGCATTCATTAACCACTTGTCTCCATTGCTTCTAACTCTTGTACATGCATTTAAGAAGGCCAAGAGGGCAAAAAACTGCAGGAAGTATAAATCTAATGTGTTTTTTGCTTTTATAGCCACAGCATTAGGCTGCACTGCCTTGGAGATTGAAAGGGCTCTAATGTTTTAGAAGGAGTCAGTCACTGAATCTTGAAAACTTTACACCAGACTTCTTCAGAATTTCCACAGAAATCTGAATGTGAAAAAACTTTGCTAGTGAAAATGGGAAGGCTTTTCTCATGGATGAAGTGTGGTATAAAACTAAGAGTCATCATTGGTAAGAAAAAATGAACAGGTTGTCTTCTGAGGCCTGGCATCAAAGACCTAAAAAACCAAATGGCCACATAAAATTGGCAAGGGGAAAAAAATAAAAACAAAAAACCACAAACCACAAAAAATCCTGCATCTGAAGTATCTTTGAAGAAAACTCTAAGCATTATTTGCATTGTACATAGCAGTTGGATAGTTTCAAATGCTCTGTAAGAGGCAGACTTGCGGCAAACTACAGTTTGTTTGTTTGTTGGGTTTTTTTGTGGGGATAGGGTCTAACATTCTATTGTGTAATACTGCGATGGCTTTCTCTGTCTGGCAGAACTGTTCCTATTACAGTGTAACACAATTTATTCTTTCTATGAAATAAACCCTCTCTTTTCAGGAAGAGATAGTAACGCATCATAGAGGGAAGTGCTCCAGATTGTAGAAATCCCAGCTCACAGAAGTAGGATATAGTCAGATGGTAATTCCAGTGAGCCACCATCATACCAAGGCATTTTTGGCATTAGTGAAAGTGGCAAAGATTTGAGGGAAAGAGGCTGACTTGGTTTTGTTTTTTCTTTTTCTACTGGGAAGACAAGGAGGTTTGGGTTTTGCTGGTTTTTTTTTATTTCTTCACTAAAGAAGAAAAGAGTTCTTTCCTGTGACAAAAAGAGACCAAGTGTAACCTGTGAATAGAATACTTTGTGAAAAGCAAATTAAAGTTATCTGTTACTGTATGAAACTGGAAACACTTAATTCAAAAATTATAGGGGTTGCCCCTTAATCCTGGGTGGGGGGTGCCGTGGATGACAGTCAGAAGAGCTCAGGCACAGCAGACATCAGAAGGTTTGATCAGAAGGCTTACAAGACTTTATCCAAGATAGTTGACAGACAGTTCCTCATAGCTCATAGTAGCAGTAGTAGTAGTAGTAGATAGTTCTAGTTCCCAGTAGATCCCTTACTCAGTAACATCCACACCTTATATACCCTCTCACATCCAACATGCCTTGACATAATTGGTTAACCAATTTACCTTACATACACCAAAGCATCTCGTTGGCTACAAGCCACCACACACACACCAGGTAGCTCTCTTCTCTTTAAGGGACAACTGTAACCTGTTTTCCTTAAGGGAAGCACTCACTGTCACCCTTCACAAAAAAGTAAACACTTTTTTTTTTTCTTTCAGTACCAGAAGCATAAAATCATTGAATAATTAAGGTCAGAAAAGAGCTTTAAGATTATCAAGTCCAACCATCTACCTAATACTTCACAGACCACTCAATTGCTGTGGTTGATTAGAGAGGTCCCCATAATGGGGGCTAAATGCAACACTGGATGAGCACTGCTCCCCATGATGCTAATAATAAACATTTTATTGATTTTAATTTGAGAAGAAGCTCTTTAAAAATAACATTCTACAATTTCTTACAGTTGCTTAATCCCTAAATCTGCATCTGATATTCTGCAAAAACTGTTCTTTCCCAAAAACTGAGTTTTAAATTAAGTCATAGGATTTCAAATAAGAAAAGGGAAAAAATGGAGCACAAAAAAAAAAAAAATAAAAAAATTATCTTTTAATATACTTGTCTGACTAGTCAGTACTCAAAAAACAGCACCTGTGCCCTTTTCAATAAATGGTGCATTATTCAGTTTGATGCATCTGATGTAACAGACACCACAGAAAACTTCCTGGCTTTTGATTGAGAACTGTGTGGTCTCAGAAAGCTTTCAGCCTCAAAACACATTTCCCAAGGATATTCCTGTTTTATTTAAAGAACATGAAACAGTGCAGTTGACTAGTACTGACCTTGCCTGCAAGTATTGCATCCCTAAAAGCCTGCAAGGTAAAAGTAATGGACAATAAATACAATGAAGTGATGCACAGCTGGGCACACGATCCTGCAAAGAACAGTTGCCTGATTTGGCAGTGCTGTATTTTTTTTGAACAGGTTTATGAATTATGTTTGTATCTTCCAGCAGGACTAGGCAGCACCACTGCTGCCATATGTTACCAGGGACATCTAGTGGCTTTGATAAATGAAACTGGGGTTGCTCCTCCCTCTTACTGATAAACTCTTAATGGGTTTTGGGATAGTCTCTCAGTGATCCCTGCTTTAGTATCACGTCTCAAAGCATTTTGCACCACAGCCCTTCCCTGTAGTTTTTTCTTTATTCAGTGAGATAGTGGGGAAAACCAAACCAAACCAAAACCCAAGAACATGTGTGTCTTTTAAGTAACTGAGACAGGTTTTCAGGAGAAGAAAGAGGGTTAGTGCTTATTTCATGACTGCTACAGTCAGGGTTTTCAGATACAGAGGAGGAGGTCACAAAACATCATGAATTCCGCATAGTAACTTTATTATTTTATCATCATTACAGCAGGAAAAGGCTGTTTATGACTGTGGTTCTGGTTTTCTAAAGGTAAACATTTTTAAATGTTATGAAAATAGAGGTTTTCTTTTGTCATATAGGTATTATACATTACCATATTTTTATTTATTCTGTGACTAAATAATTCCCACTAAATCAATAATTCTTATGAAAGTGAGATACTTAAATGACACTTGATGAATCTGTATATGTAAAGTTCTTTTCCTATAATGCCACAGGTCAACTTCTAGGTGAAATTTAAACCAGTGTGTACGCAGTGTATAAGGTCACAGATAAAAGCAGGTTAGATGGGGGTTTACCTAGCCCAATATTATGTCTCATTTGTTGATGGCAGCAACATCAGAAGTGTACCTGTGATTAATGTGAGCAAGCTGAATTTTATCAGGGTCTTGGACAACTCCTGAAGAAACCAGAAAAAAATCTAAAATTGTCAGAAGGTTAGAAAAATTTGCCAAGGTCAAAATACGGCTCTGTGTTGAGCTGCTGCTCTGCACTATAGCTGCATCCTGTGCTTATCACCTTCACAGACACCAGCAGCCACTGCAGCTGCCAGCACAGAGCAGCATCACACAGACAGTTTGGCAAAGACTCCTCAAGACTTGCAGGAAAAACATCAAGATAGTAATGCAAAAAAGAATAGGTAGCCCATACCTGGTGGTGAAGAGCTTAGGATCCTATCGCGTGGGAGTTAGTCCCTTCAGTGAAGAGCTGTGAATGGCAATACATAGTAGAGTAAAATACAGCTCATAGGCTTTTCAGTCAAAAAGGAGAAACAGAGGCTGACCTCATACAGCTGGAACAGGATTTGTATAAGGACCGTTGAGATCGTATTTGAGTGAATTTCAAACAATCTTTCTTAGCAGGTAGTGTTCTTCACACCACTGTTTTGGGATTTGCTGTTATTTCCCTGTTATTAACAAGTTTTTTAGAGATCTTTGGGGCTATCCCTTTCCCACACAAAATACATTTATTGAAATAGAAATAGATTACATAAATTATCCTCATATAATTTCAGCTAGATATGACATAGTCCACAGGTCATAGCAAGCCTTTTTACAAAAGCTCATTCAAGAGATAATGAACTGGTTAGTTGTGATTTTCCATTCTCTGGCTTCATCAGATGACATAACACAGACCATCTGAATCCTCTTCTTTCAGCATAAGCATATTAATGCAAGATGTAATAATCATCCTCTGCTTTCAAACAGCTGCCACTGAACAGACACACCTTTGACATGTTTTAGGATTGTTGATTTCACTGGTCATCATAAGCTCATTATCATGGTATTTTGTTACACAGCTTCATAAAGATCTATCTGTTCCATGTAGAGGAGAGAGGCTTTTCTCCCAGCTTTGATCTAAAATTTCCCCGTGTTGCTTAAATATTTGTGATTGACATTAATGACCAAAGAATCATAGAATCTTTTGGCTTGGAAAAGACCTCCACGTTTATCAAGCTAGGCAAACACCACCATGACAACTAAACTACTAAGTGCCACATCCAGTCATTTCTTGAACACCTCCAAGGATGGTAATTGCACCACCGCCCTGGGCAGCCTATTTCAATGCCTGACCACCCTTTCAGTGAAAAGATTTTTCCTGATACCCTACCTAACCTCCCTTGGCACAGCTGGAGACCATGTTGCCTTGTCCTGTCAGTAGTTGCCTGAGAGAAGAGACCATCTCCCACCTGGCTATAACATCCTTCCAGGTAGTTGTAGAGAGTGTTTAGGTCTCCCCTGAGCCTCCTTTTCCTCAGGCTAAACATCCCCAGCCTCCTCAGCCAATCCTCATAGAAATTGCTCTTCAGACACTTCACCAGCTTTCTTGCCCTTCTCTGTACCTGCTCCAGGACCTCAATGTCTTTCCTGTAGTAAAGGACCCAAAACTGAACACAGGATTCGAGGTGTGGCCTCACAAGTGCCAAGTACAGGGGAACAATCCCTGCCCTGGTCTTGCTGGGCAAGCCAAGATGCCATTGATCTTCTTGACCACCTGGGCACACTGCTGGCTCATGTTCAGCTGCTGTCTACCAGCACCCACAAGTGCTTTTCCACTGGTCAGCTTTACATTCACTCTTTGCCCCAGCCTGTACCACTACCTGGGGTAGTTCTGAACCAAGTGCAGGACCTGGTACTTGGCCTTGTTGAACCTAATACCCCTGGCCTTGGCCCAGCCAGCCAGCCTGTCTAGATCCCTCTGAAGAGCCTTCCTACCATCCAGCAGATCAACATTTCCACACAACTAAGTGTCATTGGGTTTTGCCCCTTTAAACCTCAGCCTTTGCTCCCTTTAATGGTTGTGTTCTGAAATCAGTTCTAGATTAGAGTTTAACGAGCACTATCTTGTTGCCTTAATTATGGCCCTTTGTTCCTTGTCTGTCCCACATGGTGCTCTGAAAGGAGACCTATGAGTAAACATTCAAGAAAGAGATTGTTAAAAGATTTCTGCTCTGATTTCTTGCTTTGCCTATACCTAGAACCATTTTAAAACTGCATTTTTTTCAGATTGCATTGAATACATTTCTTTCCATAAACATTCCATTAACAGCATTTTGCTCTTAAATTAATTTTTATTTTAAATATAAAGAAGGTTCCATGTGCTACTGCACCACTATTATGCAATAATACATTGTTCATAAGATTATGGATATTGGTGTCTGAATTTCAATTTAGAGCTTTTTATATTTATTAAGATAATAAAAAGTTTCAGAAAATTAAATTTATTCAGTTATTGGCAGTAGTCCTAGTTCATACACAAGCAATACCAAAGTCTTGCTGAAGTTGTCATTACTAATGTGATTTGATTCTGGTTTTACTCCACTGTGTGAAAGTCAAAAGCTGTTCTAGATATCAATGCCAAATTATGAATGGCTTCTTTGCATTAAATATGTAGTTTCCCAGACGTGAACTGAAGAAAACAATGCCCAGTAACAGGGTGGTTTTGAGACTTCTTTATCCTTCTTAGCCTGAACGACTGATTTACTTCCTTGCTTCACTCTCTTTTGGGTTTTTTGGGTTTGTTTTTGGTGGTTTTTTTTTGTTTTTTGTTTTTGTTTTAATCATTTGGCCTTTAAACTTTCCACTCTCACCAGTGATGTAAAGAGACTTTGAAGTCTCATGACAACCAGGCTGAATATATGCTTGGAAACACTTATTCAACAGTGTCTTACTAAGTTAATGATAAAGACATTTCAAGTAGTATAGCAGCTGTTTTGAGTAATGGGGTCTAAATCAAAGCTGAGAATGATGTATTCAGAATTTTCTCAAATGGCACACACAATTTTATGCAGATAAGGGTGTATATTTCCAGATAATTTTTCATATAACAGAGTTACTCAAATGTGTATGAGATCTTTTTTCGCATAATTTCTGGTATTTATTGTAGGGAATTTTCCTGTTGGTGTATTAGCAGTAAGAATCAAGCAAAATATGATAGCAGGAAAAGTTAATAAACTATGTACCAGTATTACCGTACAGGTAATGTGACATGCTGACCTCCAATGATATATTAATTAAAATTGTCTCTGTTAAAGTGCTTCTTCTTCCAGGAAATGACTGCATACACACTTCATATTGCGCAAGTGTAATTTAGAATTTGAGACAAGGGAGGAAAGTTATCATTTCCACTGAAAAAGCTATGAATCATACATAAGTACGAAAATCAAATTAAGGTGGTAGATAGGCTTTTTGAGTCTCTGTTACTGATGATTAGTCAATTTTATTCAACATACCTCAAACTAGCAAGTGCAGTATATAGTTATACCAATATAAAAACAGTTTCTGCATGCATGGCAAATGCTTTGAATGACCAACCAGACATCACCAGATAATGAGCTGCAAAGATTTGCTTTTCTGCAGAGAAGGACATACCTAAAACTCGACTAAATTCATATAAACACCTAATTGTAAGGCACTCCTTAAAACCAGAATTTTTGGTGGACCTATAGCTTGCTCATTTTTGCCCCTTTCAGCTTAGGGCTGTGCATTATTGAAATAGCAACCTCAGTGTTAACTCACTTCCCCAGTTTTGAGACTCTATGAATTCAAAATGTATATCTCACAAGAGGCTGGAGGGGTTTGGGGTTTTTTGGTGGTTTTGTTTGTTGGTTGGTTGGTTTGGGTCTGGTTTGGTTTGGCTTTTTTGTTTGATTGGTTGGAGGGTTTTTCCTACACTCTTCAGTACAGGATTTGTATAAGATTTTCTATTTATTCAGAAACAACACATTTCATGTTTATATTAGTTCAAGTATTTTTAGTTTTTTTAGTTTTTAGAGAGCTTTTCTGGGAAGGAGAAGGAAGAATAAAGAAACCTTTTGTTTCTCAAGATATTTGAGAAGTTTCACAGCTCCTTTTGGGTTGTCCTTTTGAGAAATGATAGAGACAGCATTTATGAGTCAGATTCTATTGTGTACCTACAACATGTACCATGCTGGGCTTGGTCCTTAAATGACATCATCAGGATTTTTTTACAGTGTTGTGAGCACTGAAAACCACTCCATCTTACAGAGCTTGAGCATGCCTAAAATGTCACTGACCAAAACTTTTCTGTCTAGGTTTGTTTTTTCAGGTGGTATTGTGATTTATTTTCATAACTAAATAAAAGATTCACATTGTTAGAAAAGTTAATATTACAGGGAGAGTCACTAAAAGGGAGGAAGAGCTCTTGCTTGAAATGGTGACTCAGTGAAGCAAACAGATTTGGGAAAGGTGCTCCATGCAGCAGAGTTCTAAACCAGAAGATCCTCCCACCAGCACTATCAGATTGTGTGAAGGGATGCCGAGGGCATGCTTGCTAGCCCAGGCATTGAGAAGTGGATCAGAGACTGATAGGGTTAATCTATTCTGCATCCACATCCCCTGTGCTTTTTTTCAGGATGCACAGCCATTCCAAATCACAGCCATTGTCCAAACTGCTGTTTGGAAGGATTACTGGTCTGCATTCAGAATGCCATTCTTCTACCTTCTCTGCCTTTTTTCCCTTCATCCTACCCCATGTGAAGTCAGTGATTCGTTCTCTTTTGTTTCCTCCATATGGCAGGATGCATTAGAAAAGAAGGAGGAATGATCAGTCAGAACATACACTTTCAGTCCCAGAAGAGGCAGACAGAAACAAACAGCATTTGCACCTTATTTTCTTCTCTTTATATTCATGAATAAATTGGAAGGTTTGGGCTGTTTCTTTTCCCTTCCAGTGAAAAGTTCTGGTCACTGAATCCCAAGGGTACACCTATTTGTGTGCTATGCAGGTAGCAGCATTCTTTGCAACTATCTAAAATCCTTTTCTGTTGAGCTGATGGTGCAGTAAAATGTTGATCAGACTCCAAGTTGCACTCTGTTATACATCTGTCTGATGCAAACATCATATTATAAATTTTTTTTGAAGATTTTTACAGTCAGTGCTTACACATCACTATTTGGATGCAATTATCATACAGATAATAAGATAAATTAGTAGAGTGAATATTGCTTAAAGAAAAGTATGAAGCATCAAGAAAAATCAGTTCAAGCAAAGTTAGACAGAGCAGTGTTATAGAAGAAAAACTACCCTTTTTTACTGACAGTAAATATATACCAATCAACAACAACAGTGAAAATTTACCAACTTAATTCCCTTTCACTAAAACAGCAAGGCAGATATTGACCAACGGTCTTAATTGACTCAGGCACTAATTTTCCTGATTGTGAACAAAGTTGGCAGCCAAGTGAGGTTTGTTTAAAATGTGTATATGTTAGAAAGAAAATGGAGATGCTGGTGCAGAAGAACCAACTATGCCCACAGCTTTGTAGATATATGTAGTGCATTTTCTTAATTAATGATAAGGTTTAATCCACAAGAATTTGAGTCAACACTTCATAAACAAGCACCCATACTGTTGCCAGTGTTCATTTGTACATGGTATTCTCATGGTGCTGTCTCAGATGTCACAGTAGTAATCTAAAAATTTTCATTTCA